>JAEQBH010002402.1:0-168791 GCA_016808115.1 Tetrastigma voinierianum | reverse complement strand
GTCTCTACTAATCAAGTTATGGAAATTGTGACAATCAATAAATTAATTACAGATGCCAATAAATCAAGCAAACAGTTGATAAAGAATACAATTAAATAAAAGAAACGTTGGCATTCTACATGAATCAGAGAGTGCTATTAATAGAAAGTGATGTTAGTTTGACATCAAATATAGAATATCTACAATTAAATTATAGATAGGTTGTAAATCAAATACTAAATTATTTATTAAAAGAATACACATGTCACAGCCCTACCACACAGTCCATTTATTTATTACACAAATTAACTCTACAAGACTCCATTAATATTGGAGTTATAGTATTCATCATGCGATTGAAACTTTTTTGAAAAAACTATTTTGAAAATATAATTTTTGAAAATTGAATTTTGATTTAGGAGATTTGGAAATTTGATTTTTTTTTTTTTTTAAGAATTGAGAATTTGAATTTTAAAATTTGAAATTGGGGAATTGGATTTTGAAAATTAGGAACTTGGAAATTTTGAACTTGAGACTTTAATTTTTTAAACCGGGAATTTGGGTTTTGTAAATTAAAATTTAATATTTGAAAAGTAGGTATTTGAATTTTGGAAATTAGATTTAAAATTTTGTAGAAATTGAGTAAATGAATTTGAATTTGGGAATTTGGGATTTAAAGGAATTAAGAATTTGAAATTGAAATTTTGAAGAAAGTGACTTAAATTATAGAAAATTGGGATTTGAATTTTAAAATTTGATGTTTTGAAGTTTAAAATTAAGAATTTGAGAGTTTGGAAAGAAAAAATAATTTTTAAATTTGTAAAGTAATTTATGAATTTGAAAATTTATTTTTAAAGATGTTAAAATTTATAATATAAGTAAAAAAAAATGTCACAAGTTAGTAGTTGGTAAAGTGACTAAAGGCCTCACTTACAACATAGAGGTCATTGGTTAAAAATCTGTATTTAAATATCTTATTTTTTAAGGTGTGATGTGGCAGTGGGTCTCAAGTGACATCGCATTGAGCCATAATGGATTGAGTTTAAGTCAATAGTCTGAATCTAAGCAAGTTGGCTAGTCCTAATGGGTTAGACCTGATAGGTTGGATTTGAGCTAAGATACTGTCACCTAATGGGGGTACTGATTTGGTTAATGAGTTTGGCTCACGAGATCTCGCAAGAAGTGAATAAAAAAATAAATAATAATAAATAATTGATAAAAATATTTGCAAAAGCAATTAAAGAATTAACAAAAAAAATTATAAAAATAAGTAACAATAAAACAATACATACAAGAATAATTAATAAAATATTTAGCAAAAATATAATAATAAATACAAGAAGAATTAATAAAATTAAATATGAGGATGACCATTAAAATATTTAGCAAAAATTAATTAAAGAATTAGCCAAATATTATACATGGAAGGACACATTAAAATAGCAAAAAAAATCCATGAATTAGTAAAATAAAATATATGGAAGAACAACATTAAAAGATAAAATATGAAAATGCACGCTAAAATATTTAGAGGCTGAAGTAGTTATTAAAATAAAATATTTATTGGCTAAAAGCAGGCAATTAAGGAGAGATAAATTAATTGTTTAAAAAAAAGGAGAGATACATTAATATGGTAAGCTAATTATGTAATTAAAATATTAATAAAATAAAATATGAGGATGACATTAGCAAAATATTATACATGGAAGGACACGTTAAAATTAAAAAAAATTAAAAATTAATGAATTAGTAAAATAAAATATATGAAAAGACACATTAGAATAGCAGAATTAGTAAATAAAATATATGAAAAGACACGGTAGACCAAATTTTGGCTATAATTATTTTCTATTTATTTTATTTTACTTTTTTTTAATTTGATTAGATTGTAGATTTATTTTTTTAATTTAATTTAATTTTTCTTCTTTGGGGAATGTATGTCATTTCCTTGAAGAGCTTTAAGGTTAGTGTTTTTTGGAGATCCTATATATTAAAAAAGGGAAGAAATTTTTGGGGATAGAAATTTTTTGAAGGAAGGAGAGGACCAAAGAGGAGTTTTGAGGAGAGGGCCAAAGGCAGGGAAAGCTAGAGAGAAAGAGAAAGACAGAGAGGAATGACCATAAAGTGAAAGGAGGAAGAAGAAAGAGGAGCAAAAAAAGATAGTAAATTCTTATATATTTAGCCTGATTTTGATGCCTTATGATTTTGATGGTACGGTGCTAAGGTTGTGATATGATTCTGATGGTATGTTACTGCGTTTCTTGGGTAATAATTAATGTTTTCCTATTTTATTACTGTTAGGCCTTCTATTTTGATTTTATTTTATTTTTAAATACTATCTTCCTTTTCTATATATTGATTTTATTTTTATTTTTTAAATAACAGTTCTTTTGTCGTTTTCCTATTTTGTTAACCTTCTATATTTATTTTTATTTTATTTTATTTTTTAAATTGATTTTATTTTATTTTTTAAATAACAATTCTCTTCCCTCTATATTTATTTTATTTTATTTTTTAAAATTGATTTTATTTTATTTTTTAAATAACAATTCCCTTCTCCTATATTGATTTTATTTTATTTATTTTCATTCTATATTGATTTTATTTCATTTATCTTTTTATAGAACAATTCGTTTGACTTTTAACTCATTCATCCTGAATGCATATGTGTGTATTTTAAGCCTTGGTAAACCTTATTTTCCTTATATATCTTCATTTTATTTACTCTTTCTTCATTTTATCCTGGCTCAACTAGGCTCCAACCTAATTTCTACCCCTTATCATAGACCTAGCCTATTATATTCCAAATTTATATCTAAGACCTATCTCATTATATTCCAACTTATCTACCTTAGTCTAACCTTTGTGTCAACTGTGTTCATAAACCCTATTAGTTACCTCAACCCATTTGGTTGTTGATTGTCGCTTGACACAATGATGAGTTAATAACCACTCCAATAAGCGCACTGGGGGGACCGCCGCTTGTCATACTCGATAAGATTGAATTGGGTTAGAGGTTAAGGCCTTTTAAAGAAGCCAGAGATGTTCTTCCCCTAGGGTGAGAGTCGACCATAGGGAGCCTGAGTGACTCGTGAGACAAAACACACTGCAGGCATGATCATTACGCACTTAGAGTCGAGGATAGGAGCTCCAGGGTGACTTTAGTTTATCGGGCCTTCTACCGAGAGGGACAGACACCGGCGCGCGCACGGCTATAGCTGCATCGCCCGAAGATGTCGTGCGTCCACGGCGTGTTTCCACGCCTCCACGCTTCCGATATATATACCCGCATCCAAACCATGGTGGATCGGGGATGACGTGGCTCGATTAATCGATCGACCTCGAGGAGGGGACCGTGGCATTGTTGATACCGCGGATCGTTTTGCGACGCGAAGACCGTGAGGCCAGCGAGAGTACTATGGCGGCACCGTGGAGTGGAGTGAGTCAACGTGGTGTACCGAGCACACGACGCCACACCTATCCCTTCGCTTAGTGGACGAGGCACGCGCTGGGGCTGCTTACGACTTAATGACTAGCTTACATGCATGGTGAGTACATTGCATATGCATGTGAGCAGGATTGTCCTGAATTTCGGGACGAAATTTTAAGGAGTGGGGAGAATGTAAGACCCGAGAAATTCCAATTTCATTAAGGGCAAAATCGTACTCGACACAAAATTGTAATTTCGGTTAAAAATCCGTACTAATTCTCTAGATCTCGGATGACGGAGATTGTACCGCTGGAATCGGCCTCGCTGAAATCTAGGTTAGCACGAAAAATTTCATAATTTTCTCCGAGACGTATCGAGTCTAAGACGCCGAGGCATCGCGTCGGTGTCGTGAAATCGATTTTCGATGCGACCGAAAGGCACATGCAGTAGCATGTACTCATAAAAACATGGCGGTATGAGTAGAGAAATGATGAAACTGGACGGCCGAGATAGTGCCGAATATCAAATCCGGCAGCGGCGACAAAACTGCACTCTTTGTAATCGATTTAAGTCACTGCCGACATTGCCAATAAGTGTCGCTCTCCCAAGACACTAAGCAAAAAACGTGATTTTCAGCGCTAGGATGCAGAAGCTTGAGTTTCATTTCTGTGAGAGAGTCTCCGACTTCTAGAAATACACGCTGGCGGACCGCTGATTTCGACCCGCAAGAAGGAAAACGCTCTACACTGAGTTGTGCCACGCTGTGACCTCCCTGTTTAGAGTTTTCTTGACAACCCAAGAGGTAGGATTTTCTCCTCCTACTACGCTTTATATTCCCATTTTTAAGGGTTTTTCCATACTCGCTGGTTCGAGGTCGTGATAAAGTTTCGACGGCCCCAAAGTTTCGGGACCCCACTGATTTGAATTTATTGAAACCCAATGTCAAAACAAAGGGCTGTTACGCCAGTTGGTGTTTAATTCTAAAAATTTATGATTTAAATCATGTATTGATATGAAAAAGCCTGAATCCGCCGTGATGATCGTCCCCAAAACATGAGACCAAATCACGTTGAATTGGAAGAGAAAAATGGGAGTGTGCCTGGATCGCCCACTCCGATGTTAGGGGTCAAGCCAGGTGTGATTAGTGTTATCTGCAGGCATTAAATGTTTTGCTCGGGTATGCATCGGGTCGAATGTTTGATTGGTGGTTCACTAAGTGAACCGATGTTTAGATTTTCCGAATATTAAACTAGGTTTCAATATTCCTAATAGTGTTCTCAAAGTATATGTCTTTCAGCACATGTTGAATGAAAGATTTGAATTAAATTACTGCAGGTATGATCATTAGCCCAAGTGAGCCAATTTTGATGCTCAAATTGATTAATTACATGACATGATTGTGTGATTGATATTATGCGAATATATTCATGTTGATATGTTTGCATGTGATTAGACTGGTGATGGAATCGGCATACATGTATCTCCATATGCACCGGAACATCCTAGAATATATATGATAGTGCATGAGATGAGTTTATAGAGAAAATGGTAGGTCTTGGGAGGGGCAAGCCTAAAAGGTTAATTACCTGAGGGTAGTCCAGCTAAATAATATATCAACCGTCGGGAGCGTTCCCCGCTTGATATATATTCATCTGAGAGGTCCAAACTAAATAATATATCGACCGGGTCTGAGCGCCCGCTTGATATATACATTCATCTGAGGGTAGCCCATTGAACAAATAATATATATCAATCGGCCTGAGCTAGCCAATTGATATATATATATATATATCTGTCGGAGGGGGTTGCCCACTAACAAAAACAAACAAATATCACACGAGGCGTTTAGCGAGTGAGAGCTCACACGAGGACTCCTGATCCAGTTGGTCTTGGTAGACATTCAAGTAGATACATTTGCTTGAATGTTTGTTTAAATTGGAACATTGCAATCGCACTTAGGTGGTGAGCAGCCCACTTAGGCGATTCTCCTACTAAGCTTTAGCTACTCGTAACACTCGTCCCGAGAGAGAGCCCATGCCAAAGATACGACACTCGAGGGGTGTATAAGAGTACCAAGTGTCACTCGAAATATTTTGAGACTAAAATATGAAATGAGAAATTATGAACCCGAATTTTGGCAGGTAATAAACCATGGGTACGGTCATTTAGCAAAAAGAATATGAAAAATCAAAAATTAAAGTGTAGAGACGGGCCATAGGAATTTCAAAGTCAATTTCAATATTTAAGAGATGAGGGCAATGGTACTAAGGAAATGATAAAATATAACAAAAAGGAATTAAAACCAAAATGTTATTCGTCTTAAGGTCGCTCTAGCAAAACCGTAGAGGAGAAGAGAAGAGAGCAAGAAGAGGAAGAGAGAAGGAAGAAGGGAAGAGGAGAGTTTCTAAAACAGGTGGTATGCCTTTTTGTCTTAGAATCAAGTGTATTAGATTTCTGTGGTTTGGTATGGAGATTAGTTCTAGGTTTTATGCAAAGAGCACATGAAGCTTCAATGGTTGGGGTTATGTAAGTAAAACTTCAATTGATAAAGAAACTTGGAATCATCAAATTACATGATGCTAAAAGAATTGGTGGACCTTAGGTAGTGTTCTGGATTTTTCACCCAAGGTTTTGTATTTGAGGTTCAAAACACCAACTCACATGTCAGGAGTTGTTTTTAGATGACGTTAGTTTTGAGGTATTATGAATTATAGAAGTTATATGGAGGAATTGGCATCAAAAGTGAGAGAAAATAACAAACTGAGCATTTCGGGTGTCTTCTACCGGTACAATTGGAAGTTGTACCGGTACAAGTTTGCTTCGTCATTTTTTTGGGCTGGGTTGTGCTTGTAGAAGTTGTTGTACCTGCATAACTTGTTCTCGGTTTTCCGTTCAACCAGTTTTCAGATTTTGGCCATAACTTCCTCATTTCTTATCCGATTTGGAGTGATTCAAGTGGTTACGTAAAATAGACTTCAAGGAGAACAAAACTTGCAAGAGGAATCGCCAAATTCCTGATCCTAAGTGGCCCAAAAATTCACTCAAAGTGGACCATGTGCGCTAGAAAATTCTGCATCAGTTACATAGAGTAGTCCGGGTTGTTTGACGAATTCAGAGTTTTCGGCCATCTGAATCGGTGATTCCAGCTAATAGAACCCCAGCACCTTAGCTTTGAAAGAGTATGAAGAGTGTGACTAATTCATCCTAGGAAGTACGTTAAGTTATGCCATTAATTTGTCGTCAGACTGTTTCGAGTGTAGGTTAAAAGTAAAGGCGGATAAGTGTGGAACTGTGCTCGCTATGGCAAAGAGGTGAGTTGTTCTAAATCATTTTTCCAAATACTAGTGTATTATTATTATTATAAATACATACTGGTATTTTATGGTTTTGAATGCAAAACCATTTTCAAGAAGTGTGCGTAATGAATTGGAAAGCAAGCAAATGGTTTTGAAACCATTTTTGAAGAAAGCATTGGTTTTAAATGTAAACCATAATTGGTATAAAGGGCAAATGGTTTTTGAAAAGTTAAACCATTTTTGAAGCAAGGTTAATCAAGCAAATGGTTTTTGAATAATTAAACCATTTTTCAAGCAAGAAAGCAAGCAAATGGTTTCAAAGTGTAAAACCATTTTACAAAGAAGGCGCAGCAATGAAAGTCGAAAGCAAGGTCTTCCTACATAAGCAAACCGGTCAGTATTCCGCACGCACCTAAGTGGCGTGCAGGGATTTCATTTATCAGAGTTTTGCCTGGTCGGCAAAACTTAGGACATACATTACCAGAAGGAGACCGTGGCACGCATGTGAGTATATAAGGTTGGCGAGTTCTAACCAAGATATGGATGGCTTACACGCAGGTCAATCTTCCACCATATTTCACCGAAAATGAAAAAGGTGACGCGACAAAGGTCCCTTCCAACGCACCTGCCGAGCATAGGTTCCCGTGGTTACCAGGCGATGCTGTGGCCAGGCCTCCATCGTTGATGTTTTATAAGGCACGATACGCCGCTTTCAAAATCAACCGCTGGTTCCCCTACCGCTTCCAGAGTTTTAAAAAGTTGAAACGGCCGAGCCCAAGCTCCCGCCACTTCAAACGACGCATGAGCCAAGCTCCCTTCGGTTTTATTTTCAAAGCATGTGGTCGAGCTCAAGTTCTTATTTTTATGCAGAAAAAAGTTTTGAGAAACTTTTAAAGAAGGTTTTAAAAGGTTTTAAGAAATTTTTCAAGTACCTATAAAGCAAGCA
The DNA here is from genome assembly GCA_016808115.1 of Tetrastigma voinierianum. NCBI lineage: Eukaryota > Viridiplantae > Streptophyta > Magnoliopsida > Vitales > Vitaceae > Tetrastigma > Tetrastigma voinierianum. Next base: position 161,140 of record JAEQBH010002402.1, on the reverse strand, counting down.
AGTAAGAAAACTATGAGAAGTTTTATAAACTTCTAAGCAAGCAAGAAATAAGAGTTTTACAAGCTTTTAAAGAAAAGCAAAATAAAGCAAGCAAGTACAAAAGTAAGCAAGCAAAGAAAAGTTTTGAAAACTTTAAAGCAAGCAAAGTAAAGAAAAGCTTCTGGAAAATAATTGTGTTATAGTTTTACATTTTGAGATGTTTTCTAAAAGCAAAACCTTATAAAAGCATACACTCACCTGAGCTCGCTTAGCTCATTATTTTCCATTTTAAAACTATTTTCCGTGTACATACACAAAGACGCCGAGCCACAACAGAGTTGTCTCGATATTGTACAAGGGGCCGTAAATTAAGAACATGTAAGGAATAGACTTTGAATCAGATAAAGGAACATATGTATGTACATAGAGAAGTTTCCTTCGGTGGAGAATGTGCTGGTATGGCCGGTTGCCATTTTTGATATAAAATCGATGTATACAGGATTTGATTAGACTATGCAGCCGTCATGTCGTCGAAGTTTTTCCGTCGCAAGCATTTTACCAAATCCTAAGTTTATAAATAAAAGAAAATTTTTATGGGGAGGTTTAAGCACACGGCCGTTTCGGCCTGGATTTCCTACCGTTGTAGGTAATGGTCGATTGCGGGAGGTCGGCACGCCCACGCCAGAGCGGTGTCACTTCACTTGCCGCGGGATCCTTTACAGTACGAGCGCGCGCGCGAGAGAGACCTGCCTTCGTCTCGAGGTTGTATTAGAAGAAAGCCGGTTAGGCTTTGATGTATACGTATTGTAATTCTCTAATTTTAACGTATGTATTGTATAAGAGTGTAAAAACATATTAACTCTTGTATCTATCGGGTGATATAATGATTCATACCGTAATGTGATGCTGGTATCGCAGGGCCTGCTGCCATATCGGGAGCATATATATCGTGACATATATCGGATCAAGCCGTGGGACGTATATGTGCACGGCTGGCGTACTCTCCCGCACAAATAAGACTCGTCTGATTTTCTAAAGCGGGCGCTGCAACCCACCTCCACTTGTATTCGCGGGCTGATTCGTAGTCAACTTTAATTTCAGGTTTTGGGGCCACACCTAACAACAGTTTCATGCGTTCTATTTTAATCATTAATGTTTCTATATGTATTATTGGGCTAACCTGTTTTCTATTGATAACACTCGCAATTCGGTGTCAAGATACATATTTCTCTTCTTTGACTTTATTATTTATTATATGTTTGATGTGCTCTTGTACTTCACGTTGTTTCTCCGAGATAATCCATCGTTCGATTAGTCATAATCGTTATACTTGTCTTAATTTGATTATTAGAGACTAACTTTAGAAGCTTGTAATGTGTTACGACTTGTCACGTATCCTCGATGTTAACCCGACCTCTCGATGAAGTGCTCAATTTTTAGACCCGTTTTTTCCATATTACTTAGTCACGCTTATTTTCTTATTTTATTTTTCCTTAAAAAAAAATAAAATAAGTGGTGACTCCAAACCGTTTTCCAAATGGTTTTTCAAAAATACCAAAACAAGTCTCGCATTTGAGTGGGAAAAGCATCATATCAAAATAGCAAAAAAACAATCAATGAATTAGTAAATAAAATATACGGAAAGACACCATTAAAATATTATATTTGAAAATACAAATTAAAATATTTAGAGGATGTACAGAGGAAATATTTAGAGGCCGAGGTAATTAAAAATATTATATATGTGGAAGAACAAATTAAATATTTAGATGCCAAAAGCAGGTACTAAGGGAGATAAAATTAAATGTTTAAAATAAGGAGAGAGAATATGGTAAGCTAATTAGGTAATTAAACATGAATTTGCAAGATTGGAAATCATAAAAGTAGAGATTACTCGTGATGATAAAAGTTAGTTATAAATATGAAATGATTATACATAAATATATATAAATCGATTTAAATCAATTTGTAGTGAAATACGAAGGTTGGAATGCAAAACCGTATTTAAATAGAAATGAATCGATGATATTTCTTAGAGATTTTAACCATAAAATGAAACTCATTAATGACACACGAAACCCACATGAGCAGAGAGAGAGAAAAATAAAAATAAATAAAATAAAAATAATAGAAAAACACATTCAAGATTACACATAGTTCATACATTAAAAATCCATACAATATGTTTTTTTTTTTAAAGATCCATACAATATGTATTGATCATCATATATTGTTCATCTCCATCATAGTACAGCACCCACCAAAACAACTCCACCCACCACATTATCATCCCAACCAGTTTTCTAGAGAATAAATTCTCATTACCGTGTTAAAGGATCACAAAACATGGAAGCAATAATAACAATTTAAAAACAAAATAAAATCTATCAAATGCCTTCATCTCAACCAAACATGACATGAAATAACAATAACAATAAAAATAAATATAATAAAAATACATACTCGGAAGTTGCTCTTTTGAAACTCTACCATCCTCCTCTTTTTTTGCTCCAAGTTGTCCTTCCTCTTTGCTCGTGGTCTCGCCTCTCTCCTCCTTCTGATCGTTGTCCCCTTCCTACTTTCCAAATTAACGTCTAATCAAATCAAAGCCAAAACAATCCTGTAAGGTGTAAAATAACTAAAATCAAGTAAATCAAATTTAAAAAAGGTAAAAATAAACCAACCAAATTTGGGGTCTACAATATAATTTAATACTATTATTATTTATAAATTTTTCATATAATTTTATTAATATTTTAACTTTATGAATTCATATATATATATAATTTAAAATAATATTTATTGCAAATGGAAATAATATTATATATTATTTAATTTTACATTTTAATTTATATTTTTTGAATTATGATATATAACTTATTTTTGTTAGATGTTATAGAAGTTGTCTTGTAGACCGATGGTTGGGCCGTCATCATGTTCACAGTTAAGAAATAAGCCAAACCGCCAAAGCCTTAAATCGTGCCTCCTTTGATTTGAAAAGCTTTTAGAATAACGATTAATTGTTCTATTTTTATGAATAGAAATATTTTGATTATTCTATAGAATGATTTTGATGAGTTAAGACTATTTAAATATTTGATGATTTGTTTTTATTTTTTGTCTCTCAAAATTCTCAAATAACGAGGGTTTATTTATTTTTGTCTTCAAATTGGAATTTCTCAAATTAAATTTTGAGTCATCCCTTAATGTACTAAAAATTTTGAAAGTGAAAAGCCATTCACAAAAGGACCAAAAAAAAATAAAAATATATCCTCCATGAGTTAGAGGTTTTTGGTAGATTTGATTTGTTAATTCTAAATGATAATTAAATAAACAATATAACTCCGATAATTTTTAATTATTTAATTTTCAATAAAAAGGGGCCATTTATCTAATTCGGCGAGCAGATCAATATCAAAAGCAAAGTCAATAATTTGATGGATATAAGGAAGATCCCCTGTTATTTACTTTCTTTTATCCGTTAACATGTTTTTAGTTAAAGTCCATGTCGTAAGTCATTTATATTATTTATATATTTAATAAAATAATATAAATTATTTTTGTTTATTGTTACTTATTAAATTGGAATAGTTTTCTTATATAATACAACACACATGAAAGAATTAAAACATACAGTTGAACACACACACACACACACACACATATATATAAGAGTAGCAGAGTAGTATGTTATATATATATATATATATATATATATATATATATATATATATATATATATATATATATATATATTAATTTTATATTTAATAAAAAATAAAAAAAATAAATTTATCAATCTTTCAAAATATTTTCGTTTTGTATGACATTACAAAAGAGAATTAAAAACTATTTTATACTAACACTACCTTTAGTCAACTTAAAGATAAAATCATAACTCTATTAAAATTTGACGCTAAAATATAAACAAATGAAACATTAAATTCGTGGACTCTCAAAGAAAGCATAGGACCCTAGATTTATTAAAATATAAAAAAAAATGAAGCATTAAACTCCTAGGGAACTTCAAAATGTTAGAACCCTAAGGTAAACGGTAAGTCAACATCTTAGATATATATATATCGGGAATTTGTCACGCATTAAGCATTCTGATTCTCAATTGATAGACACTCGAAGACTCGAAATAAGACTTTTATTTGCAATCAGAACTTGATCTTGTTTCCCTCGCTCTTTTCCTTATTCATGACGAATTACTTCACTCATTCTTAGCACCTTACTTTTCTTCAACATTTCTTCAAAAATTAATTTTGGTTTATTTATTTCTTTCAAGCACCACACTAACATCTTTGAATTTTGTTAATTTTAGGGTGCGGTTCATCCTGCAACCAAAGTTAATCGAGAGGCTATAGGATTATTCATCCCACATTAGACATGAAATAAAATAAATTCACTTATAATTACTAGAATAAAAAGATTAGCAAACAACATACTGTTTTGTTATTGTTGCAAAATTAAACAATAAATAGAAAGAAAATAAATAAGAAAATCTCTAAAACACGCTGATTTACATGTTTTGTTAACACCCAACCTACTGTCCACAAATAGGAGAGTATTTCATTGCTGATTTAGGTATCAAGTACACGATTGAAATCACTAAACACCAACATTTACAAATACCCTCTTTATTTTTCTCTCCATATTTTTTCTTAAAAGGATAACCCTCTCACAAAATGTTATTTTTACATGAGAATAGTAGAGTGTATTTTGTGTTAAAACGATGTCAAAATTGATCGTAAGATTTGATTTCCAAATTTGATTTTAAGATGTTTTAATCAAATCACCCAATTTTGAACTTTGATTAGTAGGAACGAGGTACATGGAACTCACTGGATTTTTTCAACGGTTTATTTAAAAATAATATATAAATACAATGTTAAAATATTTAAATTCTAGATAGTTTTGTCGACATGAAAAGTAGATGTTTGAAAATCGCGTTTTGTTAAACGCAGATTGCTCAAAATTCTGTTTTGAATAAACAATTTCTTCAACATTCACTCTTCAATTTGGAAATTGTCTTCAAAAGACTATTTGTAAGACCCTGAGAAATTTCAAATTCTCAAATAAGGGCAAAATCGTAATTTTGACATAAATTGTAATTACGTTAAAAACCGTACTAATTTCTGTATCTCGACGACTAAACTGATCATACCGCTTAATCGCCTTCAAGGAAATCTAGTCAAAGACGTAAAATTCTTCATAATTTCCTGCGACAATAATTTTGACGCCGGCGTGATCACATTTCTCGTGGTGTCGAAAATGGTTTTCTGAAGCACTGAAAAGCCACATATAACACGCATCACGCATCATGCTAGCATTTAAGCAGTAAATACCGAAACTAAGCCGCAGATACCGCACATCAAATCCTGCAGTTAAGCAGACGTAAAAGTCATTATAAATTGATTTTAAGGCACTAATTGACAAAATTATCAATAGTGCCGTCTCCAACTCCAATTAAAAGTCTCAAAACACGGGAATGGAACCAGAAAACCTGCAGTGGCCATTTTTCTTAAGTTTTTCTTTAGAGAGAGAAACTTCTCTCTAAAATATCAAGGATCCACCGCCGCTACTCGTGGCGGCGCGTTCACATGGAAATTGTGCTACGCGCATTCGGCTTTAGTGAGTTTTTCAAACTCTTCAAGGTAGATTTTCTCCCTACTTGTGGCTTATTCCCATTTTTGCGTTTTTCAATGTTTCAGCTCGATTGAGGCTATCAAGCTGTTGGATCGGTCCCAAACATGTGACCGACTAATACAATTTGAGTTCAAATGAGCAGCCCGTGGCTGCTCCATGGCCGTGGGTAAGGAAAATGGTGTGTAGTGGTTTTGAATCATGTATCGGCTGAGCCTGGCGCCCAGATGGGTCAGAAATGCGGTTCAAAACATGAACCCAGGATTAATCAGGTCGGAAATGCAAACCCTGTGTGGTTCCATCGCTCCTGTGAATAGTGACTCAAAACGTATTTTCTGGGAAAATAAGCTGACTGCACCGACCGACCACATGCTTTATATTACCAAGCGAATAATTTTGATGCTTATGATAATTACTCAACGCTAAGCCATACGATTTAATTTTTACGAAGATATTCACGTTATATATATATTTGCATACGACAGACCGGCTCAATCGCATACATTTATCCATATGCACCCAACATCCTGCATCATGCAGAGCTAATGCATTTGTACGCAGCTTCGTAAAACCCGGCTCTATATAGCCTGGGTACGCTAATTATCTATAGTCCAAACTAAATATCAATATATCAACCGCTCTGAAATACTAAATGATATTTATTCATCTATGGTACCACAACAAATAATATATATCAATCGTCTGGAGCTTTACCAATTGATATATATATTCATCTATAATGCCCCAATTAATTAAATAATAATTCCCTACAAGGCTTAGGCGCGAGTGTGAGTATTCGTGGAGACTCTTGATCCAGTTGGTCATGTAGACATTCAAGTAGGATCACGATTGTCAATGTGTGTTTAAATTGGAACATCAGACAGACTTAAATATGAAGAAATTTCACTTGGTGCTTAGTATTCTCCACTAGTTTTTTAACCACCGCCGTGGGATCCCCCTTTTATTTTATTACTGTAACGAGCGCTACAGGACGGTGCTCATATCCTAGAGCTGTTTTCAGTTATTTGTGTGGCTTTGATGTTTTCCAGTATGTATTAGAATTCTCTATTTTGATATATGTTATAAGCCATTACTAACTCTGTAATCCGGCGGGACATGGTTGATATGGTTGATGGATATTGTTTTATGGGCCCAAGATGCCGCTTTTATCCATGTTGTTATCCCTTGGGATTATATTGACCTGTTTGTGGCTGCGTGAACGCAGGGTTTTACATCAGATTGGGTAGAGCACCCCGCACAAAGGAGACTCGCCTAATTTTCAGCATGCCGTAACCCGACCTCTTACTTCAGCCTGCTGGGTTTGGACGGCAGAAGCCAACTGGACCCCCGAAGCCTCAGTCACACTATTTCTTCAAAATCGAGATGACGCCTTTTGAAAAGACGATTTCTTCAATTTCAATATCGTTTTTCTTTATTATTTTTTCTTTTCACATCTCTGCCTTTCAAAAGACGATTTCAATATTTTTATTTTTTATTTTTTTAAATTTTGCAACAACTTTCTTGTTTATAATTTAATAATAAATTACTATATTATGAGCTGATCCGTATACACACGAAGACACTTTGCAAGGCATACCACACCCAAACCAATCCCATTCGAAACAGATTCGCCACAAGGCAAAGCCTCTACTCACGTAATAACCGTATTTCAAGCAAGGCTCGAACTCGACTTCGATTAAGTTATAAGAAATTCTAAACATTTCACCAATATGTTCTGCAGATATATGTTGATGTTAATATCAATTAAATTTATATTTGTCATTATTCATATATTATGTGATTAAGATTATTTTAAATTATTTGGGTTTCAAAAATATTATTTGAAAAAAAATCATTTAACTAGAGTTATTTTATAAATATATTTTATCTTTATCTTAATATTTTAAATATTTTAATGATACATCATTTTTATATACTAATTAAAGAATAAAATATATACGATATATATAATGACTTTTTGTTGATCAAGTAAAGTTCATGAGGGTCGCAATGAATGTAAAGTTTGCAAATAAAAACAAGAGATGAATGTGGGGATAAAAAATCTTATTATCATCCCATGGGCCTAAATGTGCATTTTTCTGTATCGAGATCGTGGTTCGCCTGTAATCCTTAATCGGCAGAGGGAAGACACACCTGTCCCTCCACCACTTGGGAACCGCCGCCCTCGACCGGCACGCACAGCTCTTCCAACTCTACTTGAATGGGCAAGCTGGGATGATCCGATTATCCCTATGAACTCAAGGCCCCTGACCCAGCCGCCGCCCAACCCCTATTTAGAATGAGCAAGCTGATGATCCGATCACTTCAGGGATTCCGACCAGAATCCTTCCACTAAGAGAGCAGAGAGGGTGGGACACCTGTCCCCTCCACCACTTTAGAACTCAAGGCCCCGACCTGCTTCGGCCAAGCCCAACTCCCTACTTGGAATGGGCAAACCGCATGATCCGCCTCGAGGGGTTCGATCCGGTAATCCTTCCAATCGAAGAGAGAGAGCCGGAAGTACTTCCAACTTTAGGAACTCAAGGCCCCACCCAGCCTTCAAGCTCGACTCCATTTGGAACTAGGCAAACTGCATGATCCGTCCCCATCAAGCCCTACCTGACTTAGGTGTTATGTTTGCTACAGGAGGTAGAAGGAAGAGTATTTGATTGGAAAGATTACCCTCCAAAGCCCAAAGATGCCTCCCATAGAAAATGGAAATCTAAAACAATATCGTGAAGCCCTGCTGGATCAATTCAATGGTTAATGAGATTGAGAATTTTTATTTTATGGAGACAACTCGATGAAATTGAGGTCGCTTCGTGAATTCACCCACTCGTGATGCATTTCAAATGCATTTTAAAGTTCGACCAGATTCATGATCGCCATGCAGTGGAGTTTCAATAATGCCACACAAGATTATAATGCTCTTTTCGTTTTGCAACAACTTTATATAATTTTCAAGGGTCTGGAGAGTGTGTCCAAGAGATGTTTAGAGATATGTAAAGTGGTTGTTGGTAACAAGAGAATCAATGCTCTTTCGTCAAGCTCAATCAAGGAACTTAGATGAAATTCGAGGTAGATTAGGGAAGCGTTTTCAAAGGTTTCATGAGGAACTTGAAATGAGTGATGCTGTGAGATGCCAAGTTCTCAACAAGGAAATTCATCACCTTTGGCTGCAAAAAGGCGAAATCAAGGTAATGAAAGCAAGATTAAGAAAGGAAGACCATGGTGTGGACATTGCAGAAGACTAGGCCATACCCATGAGACATGTTAAGATTCACGGGTAAGCCCACTATTTGAAACCAAGCCTAATATGAAGCTGAAAGAGAGTCGGAGAATGCAGCTTGCACGATGAGAGTAAAATTACATAATCCATCCCATTTAGCAAGGAACAGATGAAAGCTGAGAAATGTTTTCTGGGGTTAAGACATTACTAATCAAAACAACACCATAGGTTCACTGGGCTGCCAAAATTGATTACACTTTGCATGTTCAATGCAAATTTTAGTCATACGATGTGTGATCAGGGATTCAAGAGCCTCATGATCACATGACGTGGAAGAAATCTTATCGGGAGGACTATAGCCCATACAAGGGAAACGAACTGTAACATAGCATATGGCTCATTCTCAAAAAGTAGAGATGTTGATTCATGTATCTGACTGATAAACTTGTGTTGCAAACCGTTTTATGTCCCTAAATTCACTTGTAAACTCTATTTTCGCTGAAAATCGTGAAAGATCTTAATCGACTAAGTTTACCTCCCGGCTTATGACTTCAGATTTTGACTCTGGATAATTAGTTGTGCTAGATGTCGCCAGTGGCTCTATCAACTCAAATTCCATCGGGATCTCCTACAAGCCAAACACACAAGGTCGTAAAGTCTATTAGTTCAAGGTCACGTATTTGATTCCAATAAGGAGAATGAACATGTTTATGGTCATTATCGCCTAGGACACCCCAAATTTCTCAGATTCCAAAGTTGTTTCCTTCTATTATTATCAATAAAAATCCAAAGTTGTTTCAATGTGAAGTGTGTTAGTTTTCTAAGCATTCTTGCACTCCTTATCATGTTTAGCCTTACAAGTCATCAACATCCACCCTCACAATTCATGCTGACAAAATGGGGTCAGTTGGAGTATCATTATCGATAGAACCCTTTGTCAAAATAAATCATAAAGTGTCGACCTGTTGACGTAGTGGATGCCACAGAACGAATTGTCTATCACTTATGCTCCGTAGTCGGTTTACGTAATATAAGGAAAGGCAGACCTTACCTTAAGTTGTCATCCCGTTTCTGGAAAGATTCTCCGTTGAATTAGGCAAGAGATTCAGAAGATCTGGTATTATTCTCTACGTATTGAGGAAGGAAGTATAAAAGGATGAAATGTGATCATTCTAGATTATGAAAATCTCAATTGTTGGAGATCTCATCTATAGGAGCCTAGTTGGAAAAGAAAATATTATGTCGCATGTATAAGGAAAGAAATCAACCGGTGTGGAAAGGAAAAATATTTTGTCTCATGCATAAGGAAGGAAATCAACCAATGATGGTGATCATATAAAACGGTTTTGGAATTATGTGGATTCAGTCAATATGAAGATGAATCACGCTATTCATGCTTAAATAGGAGAAGAAGATACCTTCCGCATCATCGACACAGACAAACAAAAGAGGTTGTCTGTGAGGGAGTCGTTATTCTATAGGGGCATGTGCACTCCGCTTCGTGGAGCAAAGATATTCCTATCACTGGATGGAGGATTGGGCATCAATGAACCCGCATGCGCATGGGGAATAAGGCTTATTTCAATGTTTCTCTATGATAAGTTGGGGAGAAGACTCCATCGTGAGAAAGGAGTGAGCCCTTGTCTCAATTTAAGTCTAACTTGTAATCTAATTTATAATAAGAACGCTCTTTACATTTTGGCTCACCCATGACAGCAATGTCAACCACGAACTGTCCATACCTTCCCCGTGGTGTGTGTGTGCGCATAATCTTTCGCCACCTATCTTATTATTACACTACTCAAATCTTCACCACATTACAAAAGGGAAAGACCGTTCCTGCCATGATAAAGGTTTTACCGGGGCTTGATTTAAAGATTTCTCGCGAGTAATCATTGTAACTCACACTTATTTCAAGGGGCACGGAATAAAAAACATAAAAATGTTATTAGATGGTTCGCTCCCCTTTGTGGATGATCATCATACTTGTCTAACTTGGTTGTTTCTCGTGAAAGAAAAATCAGAGATTTGCATCATTTTTCAAAAAATTTTAATACCATATTCAAACTCGCTTCAAACCAAAAATCCAAGTCCCAAAGTGATGGATAATGCTGTAGAATATTTCAAGTATCTGAGAGAGTATCTTTCAAAACAAGGGATAATCCATCAAAGCTCATGTTGATACCCCATAACAAAATGGGGGTAGCCGAGCGCAAAAACGCACACATCCTGTAGTTGCTTGTTCTATGTTCACCAGTCCTTGCATTTCTGCAGACGGCGCGCAGCTTCTTACTAACCCACTGTCAACCTGGATGCCATCTCAATTAGGGATGGCAATGGGGTGGGTCTGGGGGCCCGCCCGCCCATCTCCTAATAGACCCGGCTCGGGAGCACTGCATATGATCTGGGCTCACGACATTCAAAACCTCGTGGCCTGCCAGTGGTCGGGTTCGAATTATAACATTTACCCTACTCGCCCCGCCTCACATCACTCGAATAGAAAAATGTTTATTTACCCTCTTTATTTATAAATATAATCTTTTCTTCTTTAGGGTTTTCTTTCATTTAGGGTTCTCGCCACTACAAATAAGCACCATCCATTAATCGTTGCAACCCCGCACAACAAGATCTTTCCTCTGAAGAAGTCCTACAAAAACCTAAAAGTAGAACTGGGAATTTTAATAGATCCACCTATTAAGAATTAATGTTCATGGATAGAGCTCTCGTTCATCTTAGCATGTCGTAGACACTTCTCCATGGGCTCCATAAACTTCGTAAATAAATCCGCGTTGAGCTCTCAAATTCTAAGACGTAATGGATGACCAAAAATCACAATTTCATACAGAATCACTCAATGGTGGCTGAAAATCCTTTTTTTTTTTTCGCGTTTTTCTAACATTAATCCATTTTTTTCTTTCTTCTACCGGTAATTTTTTTTCTTTTTTCTACTTTTGATGATTGTGTTCAAAATGTATGTTTCCAAGTGATTTTATTTGTATTTGAGTATGGATTGTGTTCAGATTATATACACCTGGGTATTGGGATTTAGGTATGGGTTGTATACTTACTTAAAGATTTCTTTGACATTTAAGAATTGATGTCGATTTTCCGCATAAGATTTTAACTTTTTATGGTTTTCGTGACTTTTAAAAGTCAAAATCATGTCTGCTGGGCCGAGAAAATGTAGAGAATGAAGAGGGGAAAGAGGAAAGGGAAATCACTGTCCGGTCAACCCGGGGTGGGACTCGGAGTTTGATTATGGTTTCATAACGGGGATGGGAAACACATGTGCCGCCCCTGACGGGTATGGGACTCCGGCATGGGGAATAGCAGGTCGTGCGGGGCTGGACCGGAGTGCCCTCGTCCCAACCCGCCCCATTGCCAACTCTATCTCGAATTCTAAGGTTCCAAAACCCCACATCGTGTACTTCTCAAATCCTTCTCATACTTGAGTCATGTCTACTCTTCCTTCTTTAAATTTTTCAAGGTTATGTGTTTTTCCATATTCACTTCAACTTCATAGCAAGCTTTGATCCTAGAGCCCTGGTTCATTTTTCGTAGCCCACCAATACTAAAAAAGTGGTACAAATGCTATTGTTGTCCTAAAAACCAAACGCTTTTGATAGTTCTACTGGATGTCATGTTTTTTGAAAACCAACCCTTAATCTCCCAAATCTATTATTCAAGGGGACTACACTTAAGAATATCAGTTTGGGAAACAGAAATCTCCAACCTCATATCTAGCTCCTCACCCGAGCCGCCTTCCCATGCCCGCAGTCCTTCGTCTCCATTCCTATCGACTATAATCCCGAGTCTCCCATTTTTTGTCCTACTGAGACAACACCACAAATCATGTTCCTAATGAGTCAATGAATCATTGTAGCAACCAAAATAGTGTGAGTTTCGTGTCTATACAAGGAGATAGGCAACAATTCAGAAGGCCCTACAAACTATCCTCCTTGCATGGTCGGGCATTTTGATCTCGCACTAGAATTTGCACACAACTGGCAAGGTAATTCCAATCTTGAGTTAATTTCGCCAGGATAAGGATGATGAGATAGATCACGTTGAGCATGTTTCCAAAGAAATTGGATGATTGGCCTACCGCCGAGGTGTGAAGGGAAAGAGGACATGCACTGAGCATTCCATTCATAATTTTCTTTTCATATGGAAATTATCTTCGCTTTCACCATGCATTTGTTAGCTCTGATGAAAAGGCAAGATCACCCATGAGGTCCTAAAGATACCAAAGTGGAGAAAAAAGGTTCTAGAGGATGTTAATGCATTAGAGAAGAATGAGACTTGGGTGGTGACCAAACTACCAATGGAGAAGAAGGTGGTCAGTTGCAAGTGGATTTTCACTGGTGGAAATATAATTCGAAGTGGTCAGAGCAGTCAAGGCAGCGATGGTAGCAAGAGGATTCACACAATCATATGGTATTACTATCAAGAGATAAAAGCTCATCGCCAAGCTCATAGTAGAAGAGTTTTACTCTATGGCATCTAATCTTTATTGGCCATTATATATATATTTTTTATCGATAAAAAGCAGTATATAGAATAAAAGAATCAAGAGGTTCCAAAAAGTACACAGAAGTGAACAAGAGGGAACCAAAGAAAACCTACCAACCCTCGAAAAGCATACAAAAACTACCTACACCCAAGCTAAGCCAAAAATCCACAAAGAATTCGTGTTAACAACACTCACAAATTTGTCCATTCCACAATCATTCAAGAAATGACTTAATTTTTCAGCCAAGCAGGACCCCGTTGTCAACACCATCCTATTTCTTTCCCCGCCTATAAGTCCATAAAGGCATAAAGGAGCAACCAACCGATTTTTCTTCTTTTACTCCGGACGTCCAAGCAAGCTAAAAGGGGAAAGGAATATGAGTTAATGTGCAAATTAACTGGGCCTAACTATGGTAAAAAAAGGCTCCAGCGGTCCTCCGCCATCTTGTAACAATGAATTAACATATGGTCTATTGTCTCTTCATCCTCTTCATAGAGGCAACATCCGTCATGGCTCTTCCACGCCGTTTTAACTGATCCAAGGTGATCGTTTCCTCAGAAGCTCTGCGAAAATCTAATTCTTAGGATCACACAGTTCCAAATTGAGCGAAAGGAAATTCAGCCAAGAGAGGTCTAAGCCACTACAAGGTCATGACTCCGAGAAATTGCCGTGACTAGACTTTAAGCAAAAGTTTCACCTCAACTTGTCCGATTTTTGGCAAAAACCCTCCTCTTGAATGAGGATAGAAATCTTTCCAATCCTTTCCACTCCCCAATCATTAAAGGATCTTAGAAAGGGTTGGAGACCAACCCCTTCCTCCTCCCTAACCCAATCATTACTGTATTTCACACTATAGCACTTTACGCTAGAGAGAAAACATGAGAGGAACAAAGAACACAACGCTCCCACCGCACCAAACGTGCTCAAAACTAATCCTCCTTCCACGCCTGCAGCGCCGCATTGGAGGAAGAGAGGCCAGTATGGCTCCAAGTGCTATTTTGAACCCTATTTATTATAGTTTTGAGTACTACTAATTCATTTTACTAACCCATTTGTTATTGGTTGTCCTTATTTTACTCTATCACATTTTCAGGGCAAAATTTTGCACATGAGCTAATTATGCCAAAATTGTTGAGTCAGATCCAAGTTACTAAGAATTCAAGTCAAACTCTGTACACAAATCAAAGACCGAAAGAATAAGATAAAACAGGTTAGAAATCGCACCAACCGTGTGAATGTTTTTCGGCTACGAGCACTGCTCCTCGCTCCAACAGACTGCTCCACCTGTTCCATGTACCCTCGTTCTTTCCTACAATACACGCTTTTGTTATTTTGTTACGCTTTTGGTTTTTTCCAGATTTTAACCCTTGTAATAGCTTTTGTTTTGGTTTTTTTGTAATCTCCCACACCGAGCACTATATAAGTCTCGCCTATAAAAACTCTTGAATTAATCAATTCTAAGAAGAGAGAAGCTAGGCGTAGTTTCCCCTGCTGTGCCTCCTCTTTCCCCATTTTCTTCATTTTCTTTCCTCTTTTCTACGCCAACCCTCCTGAGGATTTATCGCCAACCTCAAAGGATTGGCTAGACCTCTTCCTCCTCTCAAGAGGAGGGTTGTTGGCTGGGAAAGTGGAGGTAACTCACTCTGCCCCCCGCTTAACACATGCATTTATGGTTGTTTACTGCTCATCTTGCACTCGTAGGTTAAATCTCTAAGCATGCCCTCCCCAATGTGCATTTGGCAAGTTGGGTTCAAAGGATACCATTACATCCACCGATGTCTGGCTTGTTCATAGTTATTGTGTGGTTTGATAAGCCACCGTTGTGACATTTATGCCCATTTAATGTTATGTTTCAAAAGGGGAAAACTGATGGTGTTTGCTTTAAAGTTAAATGAAGATCCCGCCTGATATTTAGACTATATGTCATCCTCCCCTAACGCGAGGAAAAAATACCCACATGTTGGCTGCCTTAAACCCTAAGTTAGTGGCCCTAACTTCATGGCTTTATTTTGATATTTTTCTTATTTTATTTTCTGCACTTCATAATAACTAATAGCCTCGTTTTACCTAAACCTCGGTAATCCAAATTGAAATTCACCATTTTCAATCACTGCAAATCATTCAGCACGAAGAAAACTCAACTCTCGTGGTTCGACTCCTTAGGAGCCGCTTATAATTAGTTCATACGGCAATGGAGCTTAGGATATAAATTTTGTTGATTCCAATACACCTACTGTGGCACGAATCAAACGGCGCCGTTGCCGAGGATGGTGCCTAAGTGCATTTGACAAGTCAGGGAACACTCAGGATCTTCATCAGCGTTACGTGAATTTTCCTTTATCATTTATCACAGCTTTTTTTTTTTTTTTTTTTTAGTTATTTGCCCCGTTTCTACGTAAGTGCATGTTCCAAAGGTGTTTAGTTTCGCAAAGGATCACAAACATAGACCAAATGGAACACCTAAAGGGAGAGCAACATATGTTAGTACGAGGGAACTTAGTGCCCATAGGTCCATGAGGGACTATGTAAACTTCCACGATGAATGTGCCTCGCGCATGGTGCCCAACAAACGCATATGGAAATTTACAAACCTAGCTTGGAGGAACCGACCAAACCTCTCTACGGGGACCGTAACACACATGCACCTGCTTCCATCTTATGCTTCGGGAACTCTCAACCACCACAGCACTTCTCCAACTGAGCAAGCAATACTAAACCTACCAAGCCGGGTGGGTGATGTCAGGAAGAATGTAAGAAATTCAATGCCTCAATCGAGTAAAAAATCATATCAGGAGAACTCTTCGAACTAAAGAATTGATGGACTTCAGAAACGGAGCTTAAATTCTGACAACCCACAGGAGATCTACATTTCAAGGCTTTCCAATCAACATGTTCATCAAGAGAAAGAGGGTTAAGAGGAAGAATGCATAAGTGACACACCATGGTGTAGAGCAAAGGTTACCAAAGCATTTATTATCGAATCTTCGCATTGCAGGTCTGTCATCTATGGAGAAGAAGGAAGGGCCCTCAAGGTTTGATCGAGGAAGCGCGGAAGAACAGAACAATTTATCCCCAACTCCGCCCATTACGCCACCAAGAAGACAACCTTTACCTAAAGAACCCGCTCCGTCACAAGCAAAGGCCATCCCATCTCCATCACCGCTCTCTCAGAAACCTCAAGAGCTAGTGGCCATTGTCCAAACCTTCGCACTACTTCAAAGAAGATGGGCAATCGCTCACACCGCATGGCATAGTGGATGGTCTCTGGCCGGCTCCGTACTGAGCACCCGAACCTCTATGATTACAGCTCCCATTAGCTCCACCGTTCTCCAAAGGCAGGAATGTGCTTTGGGTGCCTGCTTCCCCACTTGTAGCTTTCAATTTTCTTTAGTTTATTTTATTTTATTTTGATTTCTTTAATTTTTTCTTTCTTAGATTTTCTAATTTTTAGTTAATATTTGTTTTTAGCTTTAATTTTCAACTTTATGTATTTTTCTTAATTTTTCATGTGTGTTTATTTTGCGTGTTTCTAGTTAAAAAGTGGTTAGGCAAAATTCAGAAATTTCATTGTGTTACTAATTTTCGCAACTTGTGAATTTACACCTGAACTTTCGCAAACCGGCTGAAAATTCGCAGAATACCGCTAAATTTGGCATTTTGCGAAAATTCCCACCGCTATGCGGTTTTGATTTCTCCCCGCTCGTTATTTCGTCTTTTAGTGAAATATATTATTATTATTATTATCAAAAAAAAATTTGTCTTCAAAAATTGTTAAAAAATCTGCAGAGTGCGAATTTTCACAAGGCGACTTCAACCCGCAATTAAGTAGTTGCGAATTTTCGCAACCTGCATCACCTCCATTTTGTTTCGCTTATAACTTTTTTATCCGAACTCCGTTTTAGGTGTTTTTGGTACCGTTGGAAAGATTAGAGAGTGTAGAATCCAAATATAGCTAGAAAGAACACTTTGAAATGTTTATGTACTTTAAAATTCTCCAACTGGTCACTTTTTCTCTCTTTCTTCTCCCAACTTGTTTATTTGAAGCCCAAACAGAGGGAATAAGGTGTCGATGGAAAGCTTATGTAGTTCCTATCCAAAACGAGCACATATCAGTGGTAACACTTCTTAACTTTCCAATCCAAGACCCATCATGATAATGTGACATTCGTCGGGAAAGTTAGCGGCAAAGTGACATTTATTTTTGTTTTTATATTGAGCAAGCCCATTTGTGATGTTCGTTGGTTTGTCAGTTTTCCCTTCTTTTAGAAGTCGTTATACTATACAATCCATTTTTTTCAAAAATTGCACCCATTTTTCGTGGTTTCTTCACCCGCAAGTCGGAAAATTGGAAACTTCGTTTCAAATCCCGTTGATTTAGATTGGATGCCAAGGCCTAGTTGAGTGAGATGATTAGCTGAATCCTTGATGCTTGACCTTTTCTTCCATCTTTAGCTAATCACACAAGGCACACGCTTTCTACAATAGGTTTAAAAAAACCACTCACCTCTAAACATCAGAAACCTACTCTAGTTTCGCTGGCTGGGACCACTTGTAATAGGTTAAGGACCCCATATCAGAAGGCCAATGTGTTCCCAAAATAAAGAAGAAAGAAAGAAAAAGGAAAGGAAAAAGAAAAAAGAAAATAACGCAAAGCCATTGGCCAAACCCGAGCACTGGCCCAGTGGGGACATGGCGAAAAGCCTTAAAGCCTCGGGTGCCCTAAGCCAACTGTCGGGAGCCACGACTTAGTGCTTCACGGTGGATGGGTGGAGCTAGCTAGTTGTAGTGCTGAGTTTCTCAATTCATTTGGAGTCCGGGTGAAACCCTCAAGAGTTAGCGGTCGGGCCACGACTCGTGCGCTCCTGCTTTAATCTGGTCAGGAGTCATCGTGATCCCTCAAGCATGGACTTTGCGAGGGTCGAGCTCTCAAAGATTGCACCCTACTACACAAAAAGAGTTGTGGAATAAAAGAGTGGGTCCCGATCATTTAGGTCAGTATCCTAAGTGTAGGCAAGAGCTCGTCTGGGGAAAAGCAGCCAGCGCTTATCACTGAGGACCCATCAAATAAACACTTAGATTTTGGGTGGAAGTTCTCGTTGAGTCATCGAGAAGGAAAACTATTTCATTCAACCCCGTATGGTGTTCATTCTCTCAAGATAGTTGGCTTTTGGGTGTTTAATTTTCATCGAGGGTTAGGCATTACTTCACAACCCTTTAACCTAACCTTTTTTGTAACATAATTTGCTAATACTGTATGCTCTCTTTCTTTCTTTCTTTCAATGCTAAGGGACTAGCAATGTAGGTTGGGGGTGTGATTAGTGCCTGCGTTATTTTGAACCCTATTTATTATAGGTTTTGAGTGTTATGGTACTAATCATTTTAATTAACCCGATTTGCACATTAAGGTCCTCTTATTTTATCGGGTCGATTAGTGGTAAATTTTCATAGCTACAGCTAATTATGCCAAAATTGTTGAGTCGATCCAAGCACGAAGAATTCAAGTCAAACTCAGCATTGCAGATCAAAGACATTCAGAGGAAAGAATAGCATAAAACAGAAGAAATGCACCATCATCGTTTTCCGCGAGCATCGCGCCTCGCTCCGGAACAAGACCGTTCCACCTACAAACGCTTTCCTAGCTACACGCGCTTGTTATTTTGTTACGCTTTTTGTTTTTCCTGCTTTTAACCCCTTGTAATAGATTTTGTTTTGGTTTTTTTGTAATCTCCCTTACACCGAGATCTAGTATAAGTCTCAATTAAAACTTTGAATTAATCACCCTACAAGAGAGCGCTAAGGGCAAAGAAGCCTAAGTACTTTCCTCTTTCCCATTTTCTTCTCTTTCGGGCTGCCAACACCTCCTCCTCTGAGGATGACAGACAACTCAGAGGATGGTTGTCTAGGGAATCTTCCTCCTTGGAAGAGGGTCACAAGGCGTGAGGTAACCTACTGCCCCCCGCTGCTTTAACGCATGCATTTATGGTTGTTTACGCCTCAAGCCACCTGAGGTTGCACCTCTAAGCATGCCCTCCCACGTGTATTTGGTAAGTTGGGTTCAGTGGATACTTTTATTAGATCCACGATGCCCGCTAGTTGTCTCCTATTAGTTATCATGGGGTGTATAAGATGTGTTTTCACTGCCAGGATATTTATGCCCATTTAAAGGTGTTTCAAAGGAAAATCATAGGTTTAGTTTTAAAGCAAATGAAGATCCGTTCGAAATGACTATATGTCATCCTCCCTAACGCGAGGAAAAAATACCGGACATGTTGGTTGCCTTAAAACCCTAAACTACACCAAACTCAAGGGGGGTTCTATTTTTTACATTTTTTTTCTTCTTATTTTATTTCAACTCGTGAACAAACCAATCCCTTGTTTTTACCCAAACCAGAAAATCCAAATTGAAATTCACCATTTTTGAATCACTGCAAATCATTTGTACGAAGAAAACTCATCCCCTCGTAATTTAATTCTAGGCTTATACCGCAGTAGTTTTGCTACTATGAATAGAGTTTAGAATATAAATTTTGATTTCAATACATACCTATCAGGCACGAATCAGCTATTCTTTCTCTTCGATTTCCTTCCACAACCCAACACCAAAGCTAACACCCCGATGTCACAAGTGTACAACCCCAGAGTCTCCCCATATTTGCAACTTATTACCTTCTCCAGAGGGCATACTATTTGGTAAACCCCACCCATTTGCATAAAAGAACTTTTTGTTTCAAATTTAGAAATGTTTCTCATGCCTAATCCCCATTTTTTCTTCTCTGTACAAATAGTGGCCCATTTAACAAGATGAGGCTACCCACACCCCACAAAAATTGTCTTTGAATTTTCTCTAGTCTAGTGCAAATCTTTTGAGGCATACGAAAGAGGGATAAGTAATAAATTGGAAAAGCTAGGACAAAGTGTCGGCATCAATGTGTAATCCTTCCTCCCTTAGAAATATACTTCATCTTCCATGAGGCTAACCTCTTCCCGGTAAACCTTTATATTTGACATTTCCAAACCCTTATATAGCTCAGGTAGCTCCTGTGGGGAGACCTAAACAGGTGGGTGTGTGACCCAATCCCACATCCTACTCTCCAAGGCTAACTCGACAACATTGTCAACTCCGCCTCACCGTAATGATCTCACTCTGTTTAAGCACTCAGATCCGACATCGCTTTCAAACCACATTAGAGTCCAAGAAATTTGAAATTTCATTTGATCTTTATTGGGTTCGGCAGATAGAAAGGCATCATCTACGTAAAGTAAATGGGAATGAACCCCCCCCCCCCTCTCCTCCTTCCCCACTGCAACCCTAATACCAAAAGGAAATTTCCCCATCAACCGATGTTGTATCAACAAACTGAGGGCTTCCATGCCAATCACGAATAGGTACGGGTAGGACTCGTCTCTGCCTCTCAAGCTCGGGAAGAACCAGCCACAGAGAGCCATTGAAAAAGTAATCGAAAATGAGGCCATGGAGACGACCACTTTATCATACCACCCACCCATTTCCAAAGCCCGCCATCCATAACCCTGAATACAACCTAACCGATATCTCAATGTCCAATTTGAAACTGCACCAATTTCTTTTTCTTCTCAAAGTTGAGTCCACAACTTCATTAGCAATAAGGACCCCGTGATCTGTGGATCTATCTCCCCCTTCAACATAAGCGATTAATCGGGAGATGATCTACCCATGACCCTCTTTTATCCCTGCTGGCTAACACTCCTTTGCCGAATCTCAGGCCAACCCCTCCTCCCACTACCGATAAGTCTAAGATCTTTGAGGTCTTCAACATTCTATTTCTTGGGGATTAATATCAGGAAGGTGGCATTTAAACTTTGGGACGATCTCGCTCTAGTCATGGAACTCCTCAAGAAACCCAGCACCTCATCCTTTAACGAAATCCTAGCGTAAAGACCGTAGTTATGGGGAATCCATCGTGGCAGGAGCCTTGTCCCTATCAAGCTCCGTGCGTGAAAACTTTCTCTCCAAATTTTGGAAGCTTCATTAAGCCCAATCACATTAAATGGCTAGTGAGGGAGGTACGCTAACAATCTCGTATATGCAGAATAGATTTTGAAACGCATTCACCTGCATCTTCCTTTGTCTCATATATCCTCCTTATCTAACCTTCTTCCATTAATCCTCATACTTGGGAAAAATTCCTCCTTCAGGGGCATTTTCCATTCTCAGGAAAGAATCTTGAGGAGCTTTTGTCCCCCTTTCTACCTCCATGTTTCTCTTATCATTCCAAGAAATCTCTCCATGAGAGCCCAGCCTCTGTAACCAATACCTCCGCCTCGTTCTTCCCTCATGCTCCCCAGCAAACTCCCTTTCCTTCTCAAGGTCATCCCAAAAAGACACTCTCCCAGTTTCTTCTCCAACTTATTATTCCTCAATATCGCAAAGACCTCTCTATCCCAAACTTTGTGGGATGCCTTTCAAAGACTTCAATTCTAGGCCCTAAAATAAACCAGCTGGAGCTAAGGAACCGTAGCCACACCACCCTTTTCAGATTTCTTTGAAACCCCAGTTTTAACCACATTAGTTCAAATTGAAAGGAGTGGTCCTAACCCATCACCTGCCTTCAACAGGATAGAGAATGGTCGGAAGAGGCCTAGGCAACCATCTCTCCGAATAATTTTTACTAAAATCATAGCTTTCCCACCATTCAAAACTGTAAATTCATTCACAGATATGCTCTATCGCTTCAGCCACCCTCTAAGTATAAGGTCCTCTCAAAGGGCATATCTTGTGACCCAAATCATTTAGAACTTATGAAAACCTTCTCAGCCGTGGGAGAGATTCGCCACCTGATCTCTCATCAGAGAAAGGATCTCGTTGAAATCTTCACCAAGGCACCAGGGACCATTCCAAATTCCTTTGATTGAGCCTAGCTCTTCCCAAAAGAATTCTTTGGAACTCCACTCTACAGGGTTGTACACTCCGGTGAACATCCATTGGAAATCATCCTCCACCGGAGATAGTTTTTTATACGTAACAAGAGGATACCCCAAGAATCTTCACATCCGTAGAGCTTTCCTATCCAAGAACTCCACCCACACCAATACAATGAACCAAAGCTTTATTCATCCCTTAGATTTTAGCGTTTCTTGAAGACAAAACCACGCCTCTCGGGGTCCTAATAAAATTCCTAATGACATTCCTTTTTTCAGAGTCATTCACACCTCTAACATTCCAATAAAGTATTTTTACTTTCATTTTAATTTTAGTAATAAATTAACCCCTCGTCTCGCCTCTCCCGCCTTAAATAACATAAATTTGTCCTCCTCCGCTATAATTAATAGAACTTCTTGCCACTTTTAATTTTCGCTTCACATCCGGTAGCTCGGCCGCAACCCCCTTCTTCTTGTCATTTTGCTACATTGCCACCATTTTTCTCATCAATCCCAGGATTTCCTTCTAGAAGCCCACTGTAGAAAAACCCAAAAATTCACTAAATTTGATCAAGCAGTTGTCTTCCCAGTTCTCATACGCCGAGCCCTCCGGGCATACGGTGGATCGCCCTTTGTCCGGGTCGCATGTCCTCCCCTAAATTTCTCTACCTCCTCGACCAATCGCCAGAATTTTCCACCCCCACACCACTCCCATCGCCACGCCACAAACCTCTTAGTGGTTCCAGCGCTTGATAGTATCGAGAGGACTCTGCCTCGAAGATCCCCATAAATTAAATGGCCAAAAATCGGAATAACAGGAGGGGTTATTCGTAAGGGTTTCCACATGTTGTGTTCATCCATCGAGGTATTTTTTATCACTCCTTCCATCTCTTTCATCGTGCTTCCCTCCTTGCATGCAGCTTGAGAATCCTTAAGAAATGAGGCAAGGATTACGCTCTCTAGGGGTCGAGCATGAGATCCGCGCTGACTCGTCGGCCTCGTAAAACGCTCCAAAGGCCCCCTCTTACCGGGCCTTCCACTTAGCCCTCGCCCAGCATATTATCCCCTGCGCCAGGATGTTCGGGTTTGGGTATGTACGGCATAAAATGCCTCCCTCCTCCGATAAGCCCGAATCTTAGCCTCACTCCCAAAGCATCCCACCCTCGACTTCCGCGTCAGTTGCTTCTAGGTTACAACCATTTGCTTTTCTCTACCCAATGTGAACTCCCATCACCGCCTTCTCCTGCCACCCGCGGTAGCTCACGCCTCTCCCGTGTGCACCTTCCTCTTCTTCCTAACCTGCTTCGTGTTCCAAACTTCCTCCCGAGACACTTCATCCTCCTGTAGAGAACGCTGTGCCAGAACGCTCCAACGAAGGGAGCTTTAAGAAGTGTACTTCTAGATTCCACTGGATTCGACATACTAGTCGACTTCAACTCGTTGCTTAAGCTTAAGAAATACTATATGGGCTTAAACAATCACCCTCGTGCTTGGTTTGACAAGGTTCACAAGGCAATTGCGATTCGGCATACACACAATGTCAAGGCGATCACACAATGTTCATCAAGCATTTGAAACAGTGTGAGGGCTATACTATAGTTTACGCGCGATGACATAATTTAAGGAGACGCCATAGAGAATCAAGGAGGCTCAAAATAAATTCGCTGCACTTAAGATTAAGGACCACAATGGGGAATATCAATCTCACAACTAAGCATGTGGACCTACCAAAGGAAGTCGCGATTAGGTGTGTGTTCAATTAAACACCAACCACTGATAATAGTGCTAAGCTCGGGTGCTCAACCTAGTGGATGTCCAAAGGGATAAAGGAGTGTACCAAAAGTTATTGGGAATTCATTTATATTTACCCTCACACTCAGCCAGATATGTTTTAAGTAAAGGAGTGTTGTTAGTTCATTTATGAACAATCCCGTAAGAGCACATGGAGGTTGTGTAACGGATCTTGAGGTATTTAAAATTCAATTTCTCTAGGACAAGGGCACATTTTTCAAGAAAACAATTGAAATGAGCATTGAGATTTTCATCGATGCCTACTCAGCAAGTTCAACCATCGACAGTGATCAACTTCAAGGTATCAGACTGTTGGGGCAATTTGGTGACTGAGGAGTAAGAAGCAAAGGCCAAGAAGGAGTTCAGATGAAGGCGCATTAGCATCGGGAATATGTGAAGAATATAGTTGAAGAGAACTTGTAATGAGTTAAAAATTCCTTATAGTAGATTCTATGAAATTGTTGTGTGACAATCAATCAACCATTGGGTATAGCCAAGAATCTAGCGTGCACCATGACAAGACTCAAACATGCGTATAGATTGACATTTTGTCGAAGGAGAAGATCGAAGGAAATATTGTTAATTTGTCTCACATTCCTACAAAAAATCAAACAATCGACATTCTCACCGAAGCTTTGGCAAGGAAACCATTTGATCATCTAGTGTCCAAGCTTGGATTGTTTAACATTTACAATCCAACTTGAGGGGGAGTGTGGGAAACTGAGTACGAAGTTAGATGGAATGTTTAGAGCGCCTGTTTTTGAATTCGTTTTTACTTTGTATATTGTTATAAAGATGTAATTACTTTTACATATAGGATTCAGACCGACAGGGAACTTTACTTATGTAGTTTGTAATATTATTAGGAATGATATATTAGCTTCCATATTGTGTGTAGTCCTCCTCTTGCATTTACGGATTGATTGAATCAATGAAAGATGAAGCTTTTCTTTCACAAAAGTTTCAAAAAGGTACAAAAATATGTAATCAATACCCTTTATATCTGCTTCCTATTTGTTTCATAAAATATTGTCATTATCTCATAAAAATTCTCTACCAACCTAAACACCATAGTCATACTAAGAGCCTTTATTTGAGACACTAACAGAAGGAATGGGAAACAAGTCATGAGGGTCTAGATGGATTTGACTTGAAAGAATAGGTTTCGATATGGTCAGTTACTTCAGAGGGAAAGAGTCTAGTATGGTGCAAGTGGGTTTTATTGTAAAGCACAAGGTAGATGGTTCTCTGAGAGTTACAGCTAGGCTCATTGCCATACTCAACATAAGGAGTAGATTACTATGAGACTTTTGCACTAATGATGAAGAGAACACTAAAAGAGTTATAAGTACTTCTCGTCGCCTTCCAATTTGATTAGGAATTACAACAATTTGATGTGAAAATGCATTCTTAAATGGAAAGTTCAAAAGAAGAAATTTATATGGATCTTCCACTTGATTTTGAGATATCCACTTGGAAAAAGAGATATTGTAATTGATGAAAGGTTTATAGGTTTAAATAATCTCCACATTGCTTACAAGATTTGCAAAATTCATATAACTATTGGCTAAAAGCACAAAGTCACACTCGACCACACATTATTTTTTAAACACTTAGCCTCTTTTCGTGGGGAAGTCATGACCTTACTAGTTTATAAATGGATGACAATAGTAGTGACTAAAAATTATATTTAAAGAAAGAGAAGCATTGGACATAGTAGTGACTTAGGAAATTATATTTAAAGAAAGAGAAGCTTTGAAACAAATGTTTGGAAAAAGGTTTGAAATAAAGGAAACTTAGAAACCAAAGTATTTTTTTAGACCTAGGGGTCGACTAAAAAATAATAAAAACCCTTGTCTCCCCCATAGAACTTAGAAGTATGCTCTTAACTAATTGTAGCATTTAAAAAAAGGATGTAAGCTTAGCTAACACATGTATTGATCCAACTCACAAGCTGGGAGAAGTAAGTGCTACGCGCTTGAAAACAAAGGTTTTACTAAGATAAGATTAGCCGCTAATTTACTCACTTGCGTGACTAAATATAGCCTATGTATTCAGCTTAGTGTCAATTTATGGATAACTCAAAGAAAGTTCACCCATAAATCAGATGTAGAATCCTAACTACTTTAAAGCAATGCTGTGGGAAGGAGTTTTATTTAAGGAAAGCATTGGAACTATCTTTGGAGTTCCATAATTTTATGAGATTATGTAGAATCAATTGTTGATCAAAGGTCTACTAGGATATCAGACTTTTCTAAGAGGGAACTTGCACTCGAGGAGTAAAAATAAAAATATTGTTGCAAGATATTGTGCAAAAGTGAAGCATCTTGTAATGGGGCCAAGGAATTTGTGTAAGTTGTTTTGTCTCAAAAAAATATCGCGGTAAGAATTGAAGATTAAGTGAGACACGAGACTTTATTATGATAGTTAGTCACCATTAACATTGCACATAACCCAATACAACAACATGACCAAAACCAAATGTGTGAAAGTAGATGTAATATTTTGGTTAAGGAAAATGGACAGCGGTTTCCACCTACACACTTTGCTGGGTCCATCGGGTTGATGCCTACCGAAGGATTAGTTAATTCCTAGTTTCAAGTAATAATTATCGACTTGGAATGAGTAATATATATTCACCAACTTAAGGGAGAGGTTAGCGATTATTGTAGTTTGTTACATACAACCATATACGCACAACCATATGTGAATAATATTATTAAAGTTGTATATTATGCAAACCCTATTCAAACTTTACAAAACCCATATAGGGAGCAAAAGTGAAGAGCCATGGAAGAAACCCTGAGGGAACTGCGGCAAAGCATCGTAGAAAGGAGAAGATGATCAAGGCAACGACGAGGGTAGAAGGGTCGAAGTTGTGCCGGAAGCAAAAACTTTCATCTGTAATCTAAGGAGGTAGAAAGGTTCGCTCAGAGGTATCATCAAGGAGAAGATGAAACCTACTTTTTGGGTATTGTCTGTCCATCCAGCCACGCTTCTTCTGGGAGAGAATTAAAAGAAACTCGCGACCGAGGGAAGAGCGGTGGCTCGAATTCCAAGAGAAAGGTAGAAGGTCGAGATGGCAAAAACACGAACCGGCGTGTCCTTTCGCCTCCCCGAAAGTATTTTATCCCGTAGAGAAAAATTTCTTTTTACTGAGAGGGAGGAAAAAAGAAGGGTGGTGTGAAATGGCGGAAATATTAAGGGAGATGGGGGTAAAAACGAGGCTAGACCTCCAAAAGGGTAAAGTGACTAAGTCAAGGGAAGAGGAGAGGAAGCCATGGAAGGTGGGTGTGCAAATGCTAAAAGCCGCAGAAGGGTCGATCGCTTGCTAAGGTTCCTGTGTCTCGTTGGGTACGTAGGTAGCAAAGTTGAGATCGAAGAACATGAAAATGCCAAACTCCTCTCTCCCATTGACCGATGTTCTGTAGAGCTCAAACCTTTTTCCATTAGATCTAGCAAAGGCTAGGAAGGAAATGTAAGGGTTGGAGACTAAAAGGTGATATAATGTTTAATCGGTGATGGGAAGGTCATTGCAGCTTGCCACTAAGGAGAAGAGCCGAGGGTCCTCCAAAAGGCTCAAGGATTTCAAAAGCTGTTGGATCGAGTCATTGTCGTTGGGAACCCAACAATGGGTGTCAAGAATCCATGAAGAGTTGAAGGACTTGTGGTAAGACTCGTGGTCTCTCTGACATCCACCCGCAGTTAAAAATCCCGAAAAATCTGAGATGACCGCTGGGCTTCCTCGCCTACAAGCAAGAGCACTATGGCTTTCTCAAGCTTCTCTTCATGGCTCATTCTCGTTTCGAGTGGAAGGAGGAAGATTACCAAGGGTGTCGGAGATAAATTTGGGGAAGGAAGAGGGTAGAAATTCAAATTGTGGGAAGTTCCTCCCGTGGAATTATCTGAGATGGAGGTGCAAGGCTCGCGAGAGGAAGGATGATGATCCATGCGCCGGCGAGCGTGGGAGTGTGGAGGCCCGGGGCGCATTGCCCAAAATTTTGACGCAAGGGTAGGTTAAAGGCTCGCTAGTCGAGGAGCAGGTGCACTCATGAGATCAAATCTGGTCGAATCGCTTTTTCTTCTGCCTCCACCATTAAGCCTGCTAGATCCGGAGCCTGGTACGGCAGAGCTCATGGGGTTTGAGCCTCCATTTTCGTCGGTCTCATTCAACCGTGGATATCAGCTCCTTAGGTATTGCAAGGGTTTTCACCCAAACCCACAAGCTTTGACACAAACTCAACCCCAAATAACCCTCCAAGATCAGATGCGGGAAATATCAGGCCTCGATGATTTTTGATAAAGACAATCCAGCGCCCCAAGAGCTTTTAGCACTCATCCTTCTTGAGGAGTCTTCAAAACTAGATCTTAATAGGTATGAGGTCCCCCCAAATCCTCTTCTTTCTTATTTTTGGGCTGCCCTTCCGTTGGAGGAACCCTTCGTTTGTCTGTTACGCTTAGATTTCACACTCGACCATAATTCCACCGATCAATCATCCGTAGATCGTGGTGCTCATTTGATTGACAAAGTCGAGGGAACAGTTTTTGTTGGCTTTCTAATTGGAGTATTTTCTTATTAGATACTCGAGAAAGAGTCCCCGAGGAGCTTCAGGGAAGGACCTGTAGAGAAAACTGCCAGATGGTCCCCTCTAGACGTGATAGCGCTACAACTCACTGCCAGACAAAAATAAGTTTGAAGGGTTCAAAATTGGCTTTTCTACAAAAAAGACATGGAAAAGAACTCAAATTCTTCCAAAGCTTACGCAGTAAAAATGGAAAGACTCATTATGAATCCTGAGAAAACCAGATCTCGAAATGGAATTAAACGACCAAGTAATTTTCTATCAACTACAAAAGGGGCAACATTTGCAGTAAAAATCACTTTGTGTAGGGGTAAAAAAGAGGTTTATTAGTGACTTTGAAAGTTGTTAGTTGGAATGTTCGACAATGATAGATCCAAGTAGTGAAGATTATCAAGGCCCTTTAGGTGCCGAGGTCGGACCTCTTTGTCCGCTCGAGACTAAGATGAGTTCTAAGGTCTCGCACGTCGAGTCCGGGTCTCGGCATCTTTCAGTAGGAGTCTCGAACGCCATGGGCTTTGTTGGGGGTGCTAGTCGTCGGGATAAAAGAAGTTTACTACCGGGATACAAGTGGGCCCTCACTCACTTCTCAGTGTCGATTCAAAAACACAAATGATGGTTTTATCTGGTTCTGACACAGGTACTGCCCTTCTTCCAATGAGAGGAACCTTCTTTCGATGAGTTAGAGAGCGACAGAGGTTTACTGAGGACCCTTGGTGCGTCTGGGAGATTTTAATCATCCACTTTCCTCCGAATCGCACAGATTGACAAATGACCGGCCCATGAGTAGCGTTCTCGAGAGGATTGATGATCTTGAGTTGGCTGGATCTTCCTTGTTGGGGTGGTAATTTCACCCGGGAGTGGGGGCTCACAACCATTACTGCTTGTCCGACAAATATTTGTTTCCAAGATCGGGATCATTTCCAAAGAAAGTCGAGTAATCTGGAACTCCTAAGCCCACTTCGCACTAGAGCGCCAGGGAAATGATAGCCGACCCATTGGGCCCCGCCCACCGGGCCACAAAATAAAATGGGCCCGCCAATTCTACCAGCCTCGCAACCCAGTCTCTGCACACCTGCCACGGCCGAACGGGCCAAAATATTAAAATAATAATCCCATATATATATATATATTTTAACACACTATTTCTTTGTCATTTTATTCTAATATTATTTTATTAATTTTTTTACTTTATGATCCCCTTTTGTCTTCCAAATTATATGTCTAACCTTTCATAGGCGCTTATGACCGGCTCTTTCAATCCAAAGGTGTTTTTATAAAGAAAAGGTAAATTGTTAAGCCAAGACATCTCGATCCAAGAGAAAATCAGAAAAATCAATATGAACAAGGTGAACAAAAAAATTAATTGTGATAGAAATTATGGATGATTTTGAAGGAAGAAAGCTGTGATAAAAAAAGGAAAATGAGGAATAAAAATAAGAAGAAAATCATGCTGCATTTGTCGACATTCAGTTGAAAAATATGGTCAGCTAAAGCAAAGAAAATAAATATTACAAGGAACATTTCATCTACCCATTATCTGTAGAGGAAAACATGTATAGATTTAACTTCCATTTCCATTCTTCCCGCTCTCTAAGAACTTCCATTTTCCTTTCTCGGGCCGCTTCTTAAGAACTGCCGCATAATAACAAACAAACTTCAAACTTAAGAAACACATCGATCTCAAACAAAGAAGATTTAGCAATCAAGAAGAGAAGTCGCCTCGATGATGATTTTCCCCGAAGAATGGAAAAAAGGAACAACAAAACAAAACTAAATACGAGTCTGAGAATCGATAGCAAAACCTCGATACGCCAGGATGCGTCTTGAGATTGAACTCTTATCGTGGATAGAGAGTCGCCGCGCCTAAGAAATTAGGCTTCGCCTGCAGACTGGTTTTAAGTGAAGAAAGAGAGCATAATGACAATAATACCCCCTTATACCATGTAATTATAAAAAATAAAATAAAATAAAAGAAGTGGGTCAGTCTCTACTCGAACTCGAATGTGGCCACTGGTTTATTTGCCAGGGCCATAGGCCCTCGAAGTTCTATTTAAATACCATTTTTTCAGCTCCGACCTTCAAAATGCGTCAAAGTGGTCGGGACCATCAAAGCTCAAATCATTTTCCCACTTCTACTTTAGACTACATGCCCCTATCCTCTTAGAGTCCTGGAGTGGGTTTGGGAAGAGGGCTTCACCCCTTCTTGAGAATATGTATTGAAAGTGGAAGGCTTTCTAGGACTTGATGAAAGGTTAGTATGTGGGATGTCCGTCAGGGTCTGTGGAGCTTCAACCTTTCGTAAAAATTGAAAGAGATTAAGATTCCCAAGCCAAATTGGACAGGGATTGTTTTGGGAGGCTAGAGGCTAATAAGAAACTGCACTCTTGCAAGTTGGAGGCTTAGACCGTTTGGAAGAAGTCAGGGATTTGTCTATGGAGGAAATCGAGGCTAAGAAGGGGGCAAAGGACGCTTTCAAGAATTGGACCACTTTGGAAGAAATCCATTGGAGACAAAAGTCCAGGGAAAGGTGGCTAAGGGAGGGAGACAGGAACACATCTTTTTTCCATTGGATGACCAATGCCCATTTCAAGAAAAATACACTCGCAAGAATCAAAATTAATGGAGTGTGGTTTTATGAGGAGAGTGAGTTGAGAGAGGGAATCTCCATAAGCTGAGACTCATTCACTCCACAATAGAGTCGAGGGTCGAGTTAGATAATTGTCCTTTTCCTTGGAACCCGAATGATAGAAACCCAGAACTAACCTTTTAGAGGAAGAAGTTTTTATTGGTAATCGAATGAGACGGGAGGGAGACCCTCGGCTCCTCAGCCTTTACTTCCTCTCTGGCAAGACTTCGGCGCCTCATTGAAGCATACATTATGGAGTGAGCCATGATTTCTTTGTGTCCGAGACTTCACTTGGAGTCTCACATTCACCTTCTGGTCTTGATCCCTAAAAAGGGAGAAGCGGGAGGATCCGCTGCGATCTTAGGCCTATGCGCTTGTCAAGTGCCTCACAAGCTACTACAAGGTGTCATTCCAATCGCTTAAAAATGGTCAGAGGGCCTGGCTTGTCTCTGATGCCCAAAATGCCTTTGTGAAGGGTCGACATATTTTAAACGCTTCCCTAAATAGCGAACGAGATCATTGATTTTTGGTAGAAAAGAAAGGAGAAGGGTGTGGTATGTAAGTTAGACATCGAAAAATCTTTTGACAACATAAATCGTAGTTCCTAGTGAAGGTCATGGCATGGGGTTTGGTTCCAAATGGAGGTGTAGATTTGTGGTGTATTTCTACTACAATTCTCGCTTGGTGAACGAGGTGCTTACTGGGTTTTGAGTATGGAGGTTTTCAAGTTCTGGGAGGTCTAAGCACGTGATCCTCTCCCCATCTCTTATTTTAGATATGGAGGTTTTCGAAAGTATTCTTCTAAGAAGGGTCGTGGCTGGGTCTTTGGGCTGCACCCTTACAAGAGAGGGATCATTTGTAGCATTCTCATCTCCTATTCGCAGATGACACGATAGTTTTTTGCAAAGCTTCGTTATCAACTTATTATCTCGTACTGGTGTTTCGTTCCAAAAGCCCTTCTGGTCCGAAAATTAATTTGATAAAAGGAGATTTACATAAGGTCGGGTGGTGGATAATTTGATTCCCAACATGGTTTTGGTTTGTCAAATCAAGCAACTTCCTTCACGTATCTGGCCTGGCACACTTCTTGGGCTCTACAAATTAGTGGTCGCTGATGTTATAAGGGAAAGAATGCGGAAAGCTCGCTTCTTCGAAAAGAAATTATATCTCCAAAGGTCAAGAATTTGATCAAGAGCACTTTGCTAGCCTCCCTATCTACCGCTATCCTCGCTAGAATACCAACTTCGTAGCAAAGTGGCTGGAAAAATCGGCAGAGGAATTTTCTTCGGGGATGTGGGAGTTCTCGAGAAGAAACCCCACCCTACAACGGATGATCCGTTTCTAACAAAGGCCAAGGTTAAGGAGGTCTGGCTTAAGATCTTATCACTTTTTTGAACAAAAGTTATTAGACATATGGATTTTCGAGATTTACCTCTCGAAGAGGACTATTGAAAACTCGGTGATTTGCTTTAAATTTGGTAAAGATGATCTAGTCAGGCTAATGATTCCTGGGACCTTTTGGTGTGGGTTTATGGAAGGAAATCCTTAAAGAGCCTCTTAGGTGAAAGATAATTGGCAATTCAGGTCAGGGAAATGGCACAAGGGTTACTTGACTAATTTTCGGGTGTGGGCCTTCAACCTGGTCATTCCATCCACCCAACCCTCCCCCCCACCCTCCCCTCGTTCTTTTTACAGGTAGCTGGCTGATAAGTTCATCACTGCGGGTCGAGGATTGGAACTACTTGATGGCAAAGGCGATCAATCTTAATTTGTGTCGTGGCTTTAATGATCGGGAGATACATTCGTGGCGAAACTTTCATGCCTTCAAATAGGCGGTTTCCACTAAGCCTGGATGAGTTATCTGTGGAAAGGGCAACTATGCAACCTTCACAATGCGCAAATGCTTTATAACTTGCTGGTGCCGAGATTCATCTCTGTCTCGTTAAGAACATTCGATGGCCTCTGTCCCTTCTAAAGTTTCCTTTTCACAGGCGGCTGTGGTAAGGTCCTAACCCTGGACAAGCTCCAAAGAAGAGGTTGGTACCCCAGATGCCTTGGGGAGCAGTGTAGAAACAATTCATCACATCCCGCCTCCATTGATTGGCTATATGTCCTCGATTTTTCTCTCCCTCACTGGGTTTCGGGTTTTCCTAAGGATGTCAAAGACATGTTACTTAGTTGGAAGGGCTCATTTGTGGAAAAAAGGAGGATGACCTGAATTCCATTCCTCTCGCATCTTTGGACTGTTGTTAGAAAAAGAAACAACATAGCTTTTAGGAATGGACATTAGTCATACTGCAGCTAAAACATTATTTTATCCAATTTGTGGTTCCGAATAGTTTGTACTCAGCGGCGCTCTTTAGGCTCGAGGGTTTAATCTTTTCGAGGGGCTAGATTTTTTTTTGCCCTCCCTTGTTTCTTGGTTGCTGTATACTCCCGTACGCTCTCGTAGCTTTTGTTCGTTTCTTTGCTTTATGTATAAAAAAATTAAAGTTATGTTGTATATCTTCCACAACTTATTGCGCTTTAGTATATATTCGATATATTTTATGTATATAATTCTATCACGAGGATCGTTAATAGGATAATTTCCTAATCTTTAGGTGTTTCTACACTTATTATTTATTTATTTTTGTATATATTAGATCAGAGTACTTTTAAGTATATTAATGAGAAACAAAAAATTTTTATCATCAGAAAATATCATGTTTTTCAAGGAAATGCTCAATCAATTATAGAAATATTAATCATTGGTAAAAAAATGATAATAAAAAATAAATTTATAATACAATTAATAATTTAGCTAAAATATGTTTATAAATATTTATAGTATTATTGCTTAATAACAAAATAATACTATAAATAATTATGTTGAAAACATTTGCTTATATATACTAATAGTAATACAATGATAATGGTAGTAATAGTACTTACATAGTATTTGTAATAAAATAATAACAAATTAAGTGACTTTGTTTTTTATAATTTTGGAAATTGTTTAGTGAAATGAAAGAGAAAAAAAAAAACTAATGTTATATTTTCATATTTTTATGTCTTATGATTACATTTATCATTTAATTGGGTTACTCTTTAGACTGCAAGCATCATTTGAAAAATCAACATTTTTTTAACTGCAATTGTCCAAGGCATTTACATTAAAATGTTTATGTACACGAAGTTCTAAAATTAAAGTTATATTACCAAACGTAATGAGTATTGCATATTCTTTCATTCTCAATATTGTTTCGCTTTGCATAAAGTAACATCATCATGATCCGCAACAATATTTTCCAGAAATAAAATACCGATTGTCTTATTAATCGTAACTAAGGGCATGAAATAAATATTAAGGTATCTTCAAATTGGTATGATATGTAGCAAATTTCCTGGTTTTGCCTCTTCGCTATTATAGCACCGGCTACGGCTCCAAAGCTTGGTTCATGCAATTGACTTAGATGCCCATGATCTTAATTCCACTTCACATTGCATATTATCCTTTACCGGTTCCTCGAACTTATCAACTTGAATTCCACACCAATCGAATTAGACTCTGTATGGTCGGGCAACATTCCATCATTTTTCAATCTCAGATTCGAAAAATGGAGTCTACATTAAGTTTTCATTTAGTACAAGCTTTCAACAATGGTAATGAAGAGTTGTGGATTTACAACACGTTAGTACCAAGAATGAAGAGGAATTAGATACACCTAATACTGACCCATATGCCCAAAGACTAAGAAGGAAGATAGCAAAACTGCTCCACGTCGACCAATTATCACACCAACCACGACGAGACAAATTGTTCTCTATGATATTAGGACTACCTAGAGAGATAAGGTAAGCCTCATGAGGACCAATTCATGGAAGCATGCATTTCGAAGATATGATTGAATCAGATACAAATATACCCTCTCCTCAAGGTAACATGTGAAATCGCAAACTTCAAGATGCGAATCTTTGTAAAGATATTAGTGGTTTGTTCTGCATCGTACCCACGCAAATCAAGAATTGTCAACCTTTTCATAAACTATGTGGCAGCCAATTTCAAATTGTAATTTGTTTGTTCATGAAAAGTTGGACGGGTTACATATATAGAGAAGATTATCACAATAAAGTAGGATTGGTTAACCCTTACACCTCTAAGTCCATAAGTAGATAGCATATCCGTATAACCTCATAGTAAAACCTCATGGTCCTTCTGGAACATGGCATCTAAAATTTGCCTTTTCATAGTCACCTCATCAGACACTCTGAGAGTTCCTTCAGAACTGTGATGCCCCTTCTATGAATCATTTTGTACACTGCTTTCTCAATTTAAGTGACTGTTTAGATCTTCGTGAGATATGCCTCATGTGTGTTATGAGGACTTTAAAGACCTCTTATGCCCTTAGTGTAGATGAGGAGCTTTTGTTTTATACTCTTCTGAGTGAGTAGTTTCTTTGTTTTACTTCTTTTAAAAGTTATGATATATTAAATCCAAATCCTGTGCTTCTGAGCTTTTAGACAACTTGGTCACTTAACTTGCACAAAGTCTAGTTTGGCAAGAGGTCCCGGGGTTCGGAGCCATCTCTTTGCATTTATTCTTTTATTTGTTGATTTGAAAGTGCATGAAGGACTCTAATTAGTTTATTTGACTCCTCCACATGTGGCTATGCATGAGGGAGGGTGTTAAAGATATGATATAGACATTAAACCAAACTTACAAACTCGAGCTTTTAGGAGAATTGGTTGTTTAACAAGTTTGATTATTTTTTCCTTATGATAATTTCATTTAGTGTGTTTTGTTAGATTACTGTAATGTTTTTCTTTATTTTAATTCACTTCCTTTAGTCTTTCTTTTGGATAGTTGACTTCTAATTGAAAACCTATATATATATTAGTTCAATGGCTTTTATTTCTTAGATAAAATCGTATGGGTGCTCATTTAATATCTATTTTTAGAAATTATCTTCACTTCACTCTTCTAATGTGATTGTAGGCAAATATCTTAGTTGGATAGCATCATCACGAGATCATGCATTCACTGTAATAAAAAGAACATTATCATTAGTTAGACAGGGTCACATCAAGTCATAAGGGAAATGGGAGAAAGCTTTTGGCTCTATATAAGGATGAGTTCCTTATATAATTCATTACAAATAGTATTAGAGTCTTTTTAGACACGAGCATTAGTCATTACAAACAGCATTCAAATCCCCAATGGAGGTTTGTTCAGCCATAGCAGGCTTTATGTGACGCCTCAACCCAAGACCCGACGGGGCTGTCGCTTAGGTGTCACACTTCTCGTGGATCAGGACTCTTTAACCTTTTCTTTCTCGCAGTTGACACACCGTGACCGCTTTCATTCATATGCACACAATAACAAAAAAATTCTTTTTACATCTACATTATACATACCACTATAAGGCATTCATTATATTCTATACACATATACTATCCCTTATCAGCATTTCATTACTACAATTTCACTATTACAAAACTATACATATAAAATCAGAGATTACGAATAGGTGCGGTGAGCACCTATCTCTGAGATGGCCTGCGCTGCTGATGTGGAATGTGTCCTAGTTCCTCTATCCGCTCTTCGCTTTCCAGACTCACACGGATTACAAACCCGTGCTAAGCTTTATCAGCTTTAGTGGGAAACATATACATGACCCACCAATAACATTGATCGGTCGCTGGGGCCTTCCAATCGTCACATTCTTATACTCATACAGATCATATACTTATGGCTTCTAACACTCATCATCTTGTCTAATGCCTTCATGGTTCAAAACATGTGCATATATCATATCATTCCTTATCTATCACATATAATTTACCTATTTCTTTGTATTTATTTATATCGTATACTTGATCTATTTCATATTATTTCAGATCATATTCTTTGCAAGTTTCCTATATACTTTCATGTTCATTTCCTTTCATACTGTAATATATTGTGCATGTATCATATATGTCAGATCTCTGTAGGTCCTCATATAACTGTCTATATTAAACTCAGACTTATCCACATTCTTTACACTTTCATATACTCAGACTTTTGTATTTCATCCTCGATACTTTCATGTACTCCACACTTCTCATACATAACCAATCAAGTTTCTAGTCTTTTTCATCTTTCATCATGACTTATTACATTCTATGTAATTATTACATTATCATTTCTTATCCCATACCTATATCATGTCTCCTCCTTCATGTAGTGGCTACACGCCTCCATGCTATACTATTCATTTCTACATATTGTTTTATCATATATTTTTTATACGCATCTTGTATCATCATATATTTCATTTGGCGTTTTCACTCGACTATAGACCGACATTCACTACGTATTCGAGAGGGAATCTCATCATGTTTGTCATTCCCTGTTTTCATCTTGTACTTTCATATACTATATTTATGCTTTATACTACAAGTCATATACTCAGACTTTCATATTAATCACGTCAGACACATTTCACAGGTAGTTACTGATACTTTATTTCTTTGTACTTCAGATATCGGTCATATACTTTTCTTTTCAGATACCGTATTTGGTCATATATACTTTTTCTCTTTCGTGATAATTGCACTTGTTCATACTTTCATGTACTATGACTTTCATATATCATTATATTTCATATACTGGCCATCTTCAGACTTACTTCTTGTTCTCAGAACTGCCTCCTATCATCGCGTACAGCTGTTATGTTTCTCATATCATGTCATATATATTCTATACATCTCATTTGTATATACTTGTCATTTTTAGGTTTCATGTTCGCAAATACCTTAGAAGTGTTGATACGGAAATAATCGTATTGCATTCTGCTCATCACTGAGAGACTTTGCACATGATCTCTATCCTATATATCCGAAGGTATCACTGCACGGTGACAAAGGACCTATGCCATGTAATATATGTGACCCAAACGAGGTCAGGAGTAATGATCCAAACGGGATCTATGTCATCGACCCAAACTGGCCTCGATATTTGTAAATTGTATGTCAAAAGAACCGGTGTCCCTATAGCATGTCTATCTATCCCTCTATCGTGTTCTGGTATGCATAATCCATGTGTATTTTATGTTCAAGACATATCTCATATTCCGAATAAATATTTTTATCCTCAGACTCCATGCAATATTACTATGATTACTTTTAACTGGCCATTTGTAGCTTTCTCAGACAAGATTCTCTACATTTCTTTCTTATATACACGTATATCATTTCATACGCCTATTCTATATCGCGATTTCTCGTTCATGTTTTAGCTATTCATATTTCATCTATTCACTTTGCGGTATTCATATCATGTTCTATCATATTCATCTCATATATTAGCATATAACATTTCGCATATAACCTACTCCATCATATCTCCGGCTATCTACTGTAACATCTTATATCTCTTGCTAACTTATATCTTCATGTACTCTATCAGACTATCGTATCTTTGCATTTTTCATATATCTTTTAACTTCAACTGATCGTATCTCGTAATTCCTTTACCATACATGTGCAACTATTTTCCATTTATCAGGTGCATTTCTAGCATGTGTTGTCTAATTCATACTTCCTAATCTCATGTATTTCTATCATATATGCATTTCATATATTCCCGTATCTATATTTCATTCATCTATTCATATCATCTCAAATATTCATATTCTTATCTTTATCTAATTTATATCCTTCATCATAGCCGGACTCGCCTTAATCCACGCCCCAAAATTCAATATCTTCGGGGCCCCAAAATTTGGGACTAAATCACACGCCCTATTCGACCCGAAATAAACATATACATATGCCACATGACTTTATCCAAGTAGGAAAATTTCCACTCCGTGGTTTGACTAAACTCCAGATTTTGGTACCCATAATGAATACGATGCGTGGATCAATCCTGTTCTCCTCGTCCGACCAATCCCGACCGTCGAAAGTCAGATCGGAGAAAATAGCTCAAAATTAAGATTCGACATTTAATTAAAACTCAAAGAAACTCTTGTTTGGTACTCACGGTACTCGCCGCAGGTAGAAAGACTTTTCTCGCTTCCTTAACCCGACGGCAAACCGACTATCCGATTTCCATACATCAAGAGAGAAGTGAGAGAAAAATAAATAAAAATAAAAATCTCACGTTGCTCCCGTCTCTGTCTGAGACAAATATTAAAACGTTTATTTATTTATTTATTTTTTTCTTTAAGTGGGACCCACATGTCCACTTTCTTTCACTTCGTCCGCTTTTACCTCAAACAAATCATTTCTTCCCTGGGCTTTCTGGTAATTTCTTTATCATAATTGAATATTCTTTACATATTTACTATTTTTCAGATTTTTCTCAAATCCTGCTGCTTCACTCTTACACCGTCGCCTAAAATTCATAAAATATTCATTGTCTCTAATTCAAACGAAATTGACAGATAATTAGATTTCGAGATCTAATTCTAATCCAAGTGCAAACATTGGCCATCCGATATCTAAAAATTTTCTGCGCTTTTCCAAAGTGGTAAAATTAATTGTTTTGCCCTCTTTTCATAAAAAAAAATGTCATTTTTTTCTCAATCGAATACAATTTTAACTTATTTTATACCTCTAAACATGGTATGTTGTGGTATATTTTTTGGTGCTACGCTTATTTGTTTAGTCTTGAATTTATGGAACACTATGACTCAAGGAGAGTTGTATCTATTGGTAGTGTTTGTAATTTCTTTACATCTGATAAGGAATAAAGTTCTAGGTAATATTAGTAATGTGGCTTCTCATAACAAAGTAGACACATTTTAAAATTATGAAGACTCCTTTGACTCGAAAGTAGATAATATCATGTTTATTTGCAAAAATTCCAACTAAACCCCATGACTATTTATTGAATAAGATCTGGTATGTTCTTTCTTTTCCTCCTGTTAGAAAAGATGGGTGGTTTTTTTTGCCTTTCTCGTCTCTAAATCACCCGTCCTATAGTTAGTCCATACTCCATGTTCGGGGCTTTCTCTTTAATAAAGTGGTGGTTTCTTCCAAATCTAACTGACTTTTCATTTGATTTTTCTTTATTTCATTATTATCGTCGACTATTGCATGCAGGTTCATTGCTGGTTTTTGTGTGGTTGAAATCAGACCACAACCGATTTTGATCAAAACGTAAGTCTTATCAAATTTCTATTTGTCTAAGATGCTTTATCAAACCTAAAATCTTTGTGCATTCTAGCATTTAAAGATTACCAATTGCATAGGTATTAATGCTTTTCTTCTTGCTATTAACTTGATTCTATTCTCTAATATTTTAACAATTTGATTTATATATTCGTAGATGAAATGGGATACAGCTAATCAACGAAATTTCTCTTTTCCTAACAAAAGATTTATTGAATGAGATCTAATATGTAGACAACCTTATATTTAATCTTTATGATACATTGGTATAGTATATATACTTTTTAAAAAAAATTTAAATTTCATTTAAATTATCCAAGATTTCTTTGCTAAGATTTTCAATAAGTATGTATTTATTATCTTATGTGTGTCCCTTTTGAGGATCTTGGTAATATTTATTATCTATAAAAAATACTAAATAAATAAATATTCCAATAAATTTTCTTATTTAGTATCAGTGTGTTTTTTTTTTATGATTTTGGTGTATTACGGTAGATTCATGTTGGACGATTTCAAATAGTAATCAAAATAAGGTATTTCACGAGTTGTTTTAAATGTCAAGTTTAAAAACATAAAATAAAATTTAATCTTTTATTTCTTATGATAAGCTTATTAAAAATGTACATATGTTTCTTTAAAATAATTGTCAAATTAGTTCTTTCAGGTGTTTTGAAATCGATTCACAAATTACAATTTGAAAATTACCTTAAAATCACATTCACTAATTGCTATTTTTAGGTCAATTTTAAATTTTGTGATGTGCTTTTTCAAAATTGATAGAAAGATTATTATTTTGAAATGAGTCAATGTAAATATATATTTTTTTCCTCGAAAATGAATATTTGGCTTTCAACTCTAAAGTTCTCTTTTCTATTCCGCTCTACTAAATTTCACGCTTTTCAGCATGTGCTCCATCCCTTGAAGCATAGAAGAAAAGGTCTAACTTTAAAAGGGGTTCTCCCTCACAGTCTATCATCAAGCCTTGAACCCTATCATAAAAGTACGTACTATGTTGATAAATTAATGTTTTAAAAGGAAGAGTAAACTAATATGGTAAGCTAATTAGGTAATTAAACATGAATTTTCAAGATTGGAAATCATAAAGTATAGATTACACCCTGTGATGATAAAAGTTATTTATAGTAGTGAATGATTTATACCCATTTAAATCAATTTAGAAGCCAACACGAAGGTTGAATATAAAACTAGATTTCGAAAACAAATGAATAGATAAAATATTTCTTAGAGATTTTAATTATAAAAAGATAATAAAGAAATATACCATGAAACTCACATTAATGACACGCGAAACCCATAATGAAGAGAGAAAAAAATAAATAAATAAAATAATAGAAAAACACATTCAAGATTACACATAAGTTCACATTAAAAATCCATACAATATGTATTAATCATCATATATTGTTCATCTCCATCATAGTATAGCACCCACCAAAACAACTCCACCTATCACACATTATCATCCCAACCACTTTTCTAGAGAATGAATTCTCATTAACGTGTCATGATCAAACAGAAACATGGAAGTAATAATAAAAACTAAAAAAATAAATTTATCAAAGGTCTTCATCTCAACCAAACATGGCTTGAAAGAACAATAGCAAAAATAAATAAATATAATAAAATGGATACCTGTTCTCGTGAAAAAAAAAGTTATCAACGCTGTCCTATCTTTCTCCTCTACTTGAAATGCTTTGCTCGTCCCTCTGTCTTTTTTGCTCCAGTTGTCCTCCCTCGTTGCTCGTGGTCTCACCTCTCTCCTCCTAATCGTTGTCCCCTTCCTACTTTCCAAAGTAAATCCAATCAAATCAAAGCCAAAACAATCCTATTAGGTAAAAATAAACTAAACTCAAGTAAAATCAAACCCAAATTTGGGTCTACAGTATAATTTAATATCTATATTATTATTTATAGATTTTTCCTATAATGTTATTAATATTTTAACTTTTATGAATCATCTCATAAAAGTTTTATTAATTTAACTTTTATATTATAGTATATATATATATATATATATATATATATATATAGTATATATATATATATATATATATATATATATATATAATTTAAAATAAGATTTATTAAATGGGAAAATAATATTATATATTTAATTTACATTTATATTTTTGAATTATGTTATGTAACTTATTTTGTTAGATTTATAGAAGTTGTCTTGTAGGACCGATGGTTAGCCGTCACACATGTTCAAAAGCCTTCATTCATATAATACCTTTAATGTTGATTCCCTTTGATTTGAAAGCATTTAGAATGATTTAATTGTTCTATTTTAATTTTGGACTGTCTCCCATCCCAAGTTTCATAATTTATTGATCGACCGATGATATCATAATGGTAATTATATTTTTTAAAATTTTAAAATTAATTTTAAAACTTTAAAAAAAATATACTTTATATTTATATTATTTATCGATTATTTATATAATTTTACTCTACATCGCTCGAAACTCTGTATCTCGTCACCACCTACAACTCCATCTAATACAGCAGGTCTGGCTAATTCCGACGCCACTTTAAAATCTGCAAGGTAGCCTTTCGCATCTTTTGTGCTCTACCCAACATACAAACTCACAGATAAACCCCTGTCCTACCCAACAATATATGCAATATATATCCAATACGACCACTGGGCCCATCAACTCAGACTCAACACCACAATATATCCAACCATATCCACAGCGTGAGTTAATACATTTTTACTCTTAAACAATACAATACATATATTAAGACAATAGAGAAATTTAATATATGTACAAACCACCAAAGCCACATCTCTCTTCACAATAAATCTCTGTGACGAGTCGCCTCTCGCGCACGCCCCGTAATTGTAGCCAGCGTGAATCCCATCGGGTGAGCTGGGGCTCGCAGGAGAATCGCCCTAAGTGGCTACTCACCACCTAAGCGCAAAGGTAATGTCCCACTTAAACACTCATTCGCCAGAATGACGATCCTATCCACGTCTACATGACCAACTCGCATCCCGAAGTCCCATCGACTCTCTCACACTCGCCTAAGCCTCAGGATGAGAATTGTCAGGTTATTAGTGGGCAACCTTCGAATAATATATATCAATCGGGCCGCCCGACGACATTGATATATATATTAATTGTGGACTACTCCTCCATGAATAAATATCAACCCGGGCCTCCGACGGCTGATACATGGTTTGCCATGACTACTCCTCCGATGAATAAATATCAACCTGCCGTCCGATCGCTGATATATTATTTAGTTTGACTACCCTCCGATAATTGACATTTGCATCACCCCCGAACCTTGTTTTCTAGACACTCATATCCTTACGCACTAACTCCTATATTCCTGGTGATAAAAACCTAAAGGCATATAACGACGATGCCGCCCAATTTAGTCTAATCACACGCAAATATATAAACATGAATATACTGCATAAAAATTAAATCACACAAACATGTTATGTAATTATCATTTCACACATCAAAATTAGCTCTTCGAGCTAATGTTCAAACACAAGCACTGATTCGAATTATTTAACCAACACATAATTTCACGGTAGTAAGAGAGCCTTAACACTATTTCTTAATAATGGAACCTCTACACTCCAAAATCACATACAATCAATGAAGGCTTCACCATAACCCGCAATCCACCGCCATTCTACCAATCCATACCAAAACATATGGACATTTATGGCCCACACAACCCCTGACTGCTTAATACCAATGTCCCAAAGAAGGGTCGCCCACTGCGTACCATTTCATCCCAATCTCTTGCCCACCTGAACCTAATTTCTACCAATTTCCTATCTTATAACACCAAAGCAAATTTAATGCATAAATTTCCACAATAATCAGCTCATTGTCAGCTTCTCGGATCGTCACTGACAGCCTAAAAATCTTCATATAATGGCCCCATGTTTCAGGGGACCGATCAACCCATTCTGCATTTATTCACATCAAGACATGATTTAAAGAAAATTCCTCAATTAAAGACCCAAACAAATTTCTAAATTTCTGGGCAATCACACAATATCTCCAAAATTCAAAAATTAACACCAATCCAAGTTTTAGGACCGATCAACGCCTCACGGCCTGCCAACCACCAAACATCGAAAAACCCTTAAAAATAGGAATAAAACGCAAGTAGGGAGAAAATCCTACCTCTTGAGTTGTCAAAAACTCACAAACTCAGCCCAGCGCTGTATCGCCCAGAACGTTTCCTTCGTCCGCGAAATCCAACTATCCACAGATTTCTGCAGTAAGTCGAGACTCTCTAGAAATGAAAGGAGGAAGCCACTGCATCTAAAGATACGTTTTGTTTCCTGCCTAATGTAGAGATGAAGT
This sequence comes from Tetrastigma voinierianum, assembly GCA_016808115.1. Lineage (NCBI taxonomy): Eukaryota > Viridiplantae > Streptophyta > Magnoliopsida > Vitales > Vitaceae > Tetrastigma > Tetrastigma voinierianum. The sequence continues at coordinate 116,367 of JAEQBH010002402.1, read as the reverse complement.
GTACTATTACCTTTTTGTCTTTTAATACTCTTAAATCAAATCTCTCTAAACGACCAATATGTCCTCTACAGATTGATTCAAGATCATTTCTCATTTTTACCATTTTCATCATTTCTACTCATAATACTTTATGGTACATGAGCATGTTATATGTATTGCCACGCCGAACCGCTTACTCACACCAAACGCGACATGCTCAAAAAACGTGTCGACTTAACGCTCAAAAGAAATCATGTAAATTTTACGTGTTGCTAGCTAGATTTCTCGCGAGATTCATTCCAACGGGTGCAATCCGCTTTCATTATCTGAGATCTAGAGAATTAATTAATACTTTTAATCGTAATTATAATTTTGTAATCAAAATTACGATTTTGTTCCACCTTAAATCGAATTTCTGTCTTACATTACTAATATTTAACTTCAGAATCATAATATGTATATTATTTAAAATAATATTTATTGCAAATGGAAAAATAATATTATATATTTAATTTACATTTAAAATTTATATTTTTTGAATTATGATATATACTATTTTGTTAGAGATGTTATGTAGGTTGTCTCATAGACCATGGTCGCTAGCCATCATGCTCACAAGCAGAGTAGCTGCTCAAACCGTCAAACCCTTAAATTAGGTTCCTTTGATTTGAAAAGCTTTTAGAATAATGGTTTAATTGTTCTATTTTTATGAATAGAAATATTTTCGATTATTCTATTAATGATTTTGATGAAAGTTAAGACTATTTAAATATTTGATGATTTGTTTTTATTTTTGGTTTCTCAAAATTTCTTCAAATAACGAGGGGTTTGTTTATTTTTATCTTCAATTGGAATTTCAAATTAATTTTTGAGTCATCCCTTAATGTACTAAAATTATTTTGAAAGTGAAAAAAGTCATCTCGATAAAAGGGACCAAAAAATAAAATATATATCCGGGTGGATGGTGTTTTTTTTTAGATTATTGTTATTCAAATGATAATTAAATAAAACAATATAACTGGATAATTTTAATTATTTAATTTCCAATAATAAGGATTCAGTGGGTCGAACTCTATTAAGAGCAGATCGAAGATCGTTGTTTCAACAATTGACGACAGATAATCAAGAAAACCATTTCTCCATTATTTCGTGTTTCTAAAGCTCACGGAAAAAATACTGAAAACATATACATCCAACTACATTTTACTTTCTTTATCCTTTAATATGCTTTAAGTCAAAGTCACAAAGTCGTCATTTTATTATTTTATATATTTAATAAAATAATATAAATTATTTTTATTTATTGTTACTTGCCACCTAATTGAATAGTTTCATATAATACAACACGTGAAAAATTGTACATGTACTGACATACATTTTTTAATTTTTATAATTTAATAAAATAACAATGGCGGCATTAAACGTGGTTTATCAACTCAGAATATTAATGCAGATTATCACGGAACAAAAATCTATTTTTATATCGACGTACTCAATCTCACGACAAACAACGTCACATTTGACTTAGTGGTAAAATGAATGATTAATCAGAAAATCATCGAAATAGATCTTATGATTTGCCGAATTTATTGAAACATCCATATCGATCAAACATCAATGCCATTGTAAAATATCATTATTCACTAATCATCTATTAAACTGTTCTCTTTTATTAAGATAATTTGATTAAAATAGTTTTTAGAAAATTTGATCATTATCTATGAGATTTGATAAAATATATTTCTTATTTTTCTTATAAAATACTCTTTTTTATTTTGAGACATAATGATGGAACATATAGAATAAGCCTTAAAATGAGGTAGAAAGCTCAAGACTAATGATATTTTAATATTAGTTATTTATTTGTCTGTATTTATAGATTTATCCTGCATTATTTTTTGAATTTATTCGTTAGATTTTGATTCTATTGTGATTTTTTGATTCATATAACACCTTATGTTATTATTTTTTAATAGCCTTTTGATAATATCAAAAACTTGAGAATTTCGTTTCATTTATATTCGCTTTTCTTTACTTTATTATTCAGAATCGAGTTACATCAATTTGATATCAAAGCATAACTTCGATCCAAAAATAAAGTTATTATTCTTGTTCCCACAAATAATTTAAATAAATGGAAGGTATTTTTATTCAAAATATGTTATTTTTTAAGAAAAAAAATATGAATAATATAGAAGAAACATAAATAATATCATATTCACAAATTTAGAATTATTCAATGTATGTTAATCAAATATTTTTAATATTTAAGAATATAAATATTCTGTAAATGAAATTAGAGATTGTGGACTCTATCATCTTTAAATAAAATAAAATAAAAAAAAGAAAAAAAAGGCTTGCTTCATATTTTCCATTGTTTTTTAATTTAGTGATTTTCTGTTTTTTCTTTTATTTAAAAAAACAATTTAAAAAAATTGTAAATAAATATGGAAGTCAAAATAAAAACAATAGCAAAATGTTAGTTTTAAGTGAAGTTCTAGGGTCCACACGTGATGAGGAAACAACAACAAAGAAGAGAGAATGAATGGATGACCAAATCCAATGGGTCATCCATTGGATTTATTTGGAGTGTTTGGATTTATTTGCAACATAACTTCGATCTTGTTTCCCGCTCTTTTCTTTATTCATGACAAACAACCAATTTCACTACTCTTACAATGTCATTTTCTTCTGTATTCTTTCCTTTCTTGCAAATTAATTTTGCTTTTATTTGATGCTTCTTCCGCTAATTAATTAACATCTTTGAATTTTGTTAATTTTAGGCATGTGGTCTCAATCCTGTAACCAAAGTTAATCGAGGCTATAGGGATTATTCATCCCACATTGTATACAAATAAAATAACTCACTGAATTAATTTTTTGTAATAAAAACATTAGCACCAACATAATTTGTTTTGTTATTGTTGCAAAATTAAACACAAATAGAAAGAAAATAAATAAGAAAAATTCTAAACACATTGATTTACATGTTTTTGTTAATCCAACCTAATGCTCACAAATAGGGAGAGTATTTCTATCGGGATGCAGGGTATTGAAGTACACAATTGAAATCACTAAACACTGATATTTTATAAATACCCTTATTTTTTCTCTCCATATTTTTTTTCTTGAAGGATAACCCCTTTTGGACAAAATGTTATTTGTACAAGAGAATAGTAGAGGTATTTTTGTTAAAACGATGTCAAAAATTGATCGTAAGATTAGATTTCCAAATTAGATTTTAAGATGTTTTAATCAAATCACCCAATTTTGAACTTGATTAGTAGGAACAAGGTACATGGAACTTTCACAGTTTTTGTTTGGGATTTTTTTCTATATGTACGGCTTATTTAAAAAATAATATATAAAATACGAGGTTTAAAAAAAATATTTATAATTCTGGGGACAGCTTTTGTTGATTATGAAATACGTTTGAAAATTGTGTTTTAAACAAACGAGATTTGCTCAAAATCGTGTTTTGAATAAACACTTTCTTCAATATTTCAATTTTCAATTTAAATCTATTTTGAAAAGACTATTTTTCAAAATTCAGAATAGAACAGATTTTTAAAGATCTATTTCTTCAGCCAATATCGTTTTTCTTTTTTATTATATATTTCTTTTACATCTCATCTTTTCAAAAGATGATTTCTAATATTATTTTAATTTAATTTTTAAATTTGCACAACTTTTGTTTATAATTTAATAATAAATTACTATATTATGAGCTTATCCGTATAACACACGAAAGACACCTTTGGCTGCATACCACACTCAAACTAATCCCATTCGATCAAGACGGACCTCATGAGGTGGCAAAGCTCTACCACATAACACAACTGTATTTCCAAGGCTCGAACTCGAGACTGACATTGCTTATAGCAGACTCAACCATTTCAATTTATATTGCCGATGCTATATATACGTTGATGTTAATATCAATTAAATTCTATATTTGTCATTATTCATATATATTATAAGATTATTTTAAATTATTTACTCAAAAATATTATTTAAAAAATCATTTTAACTATAGTGTTATTTTCTTTTATAAATATATTTTGGATCTTTTTATCTTAATATTTTAAATATTTTAATGATACATCATTTTATACTAATTAAAGAATAAAAATATATAACATATATGTAATGATCCTTTTGTTGATTGTAAAGTTTAAAATAAAAACAAGAGATGGATGCGGGATAAAAATCTATTGCCATCCTGGGCCTAAAAATGTGGTCATGGATCGAGACTGGGTTCCGGCCTGTGTCCTTCCATCGAAGAGAGCGAGAGGGGAGACACCTGTCCTTACACCACTTGCGACCGTATGCCCCGACCTAAAGCCATCACAAGCCCAACTCCCTACTGGAACGGGCAAGTAGATGATCCGACACTTTAAGAACTCAAGGTTCCTCGACCCAGTCGCGCCTAACTCCCCATTTGTGAATGAGCAAGCCGATGATCCGACTAGGATTCCGACTGTAATCCTTCCACCGAAGAGAGCAAGAGGGTGACACCTGTCCTCCACCACTTCCCAGAACTGGTTCTCGACCTAGCCATCGCCTCCAACTCCCACTTGAATGGGCAAGCTAGATGATCCGACACTTTAAGAACTTGAAGGGTCTCCACCTGTAGTCAAGTCAAGCCTAACTCCCTATTTAGAATGAGCAAGCCAGATGATCCGACTGTAGGGATTCGACCGTAATCCTTCCATCAAGAGAGCGAGAGGGTGACACCGCAGGTCCTCCACCACTTTAGAACTCAAGGTCCCGACCCAGCCGTAAAGCCCAACTCCCTACTTGAATGGGGAGAACCAGATGATCTGAGACTCGAGGGGTTCGATCCGTGAATCCTTCTAGTGTTTCTCCAACTTTAGGAACTTGAAGGCCCTGACCCAGGCCGTCAAGCTCGACTCCCTACTTGGAACGGGCAAACCAGATGCGGGCTTGAGGGGTTCCAACAGAATCCTTCAATCGAAGAGAAGGGAAGTGTTTCTCCAACTTAGGAACTGAGGTTCGACTCCAGCCGGCCAAGCTCGACCTTTACTGAACTGCAAACCAGATGATCCGTCCCCACTGGCCCTACCCACTAAACAAACCAATCTTCAACCACATTATTACCCTCACTCGAAAGCCACAAGCCCACGTTACTAGCCCTGTATGGGATATCAATCTTCTAGCCTATGTATAATTTATTCCCTTTATTTATTTCCGATGGGACGACTTAGAAAACTAGGAGTACTTCACTCACAGAGCCAGGGGATGAATGATGCAAGCCCAAGTAGTTAGGAGCACCACTGAATAAGGCAATCATCGATCAATGGCGGTCGTGAGGGGGGAAAATAAAGAAAAGTGAAAGAAGAAAGCAAAGAACGGGAAAGGGAGGAGGAGCTTATCCGAGACGAAGTCAACAAGAAGGCGTTGGATTACCATCTCGACAATGGTGCCATCTGATTACAAATTTTTCGCTAAATTTTGTAAGGTATGAGTTTCAATGACCTGTGGTTAAGTTTTCTTCAAAGATTCCTCTGTTCTTAGCTTTATGGGATTATCCCTTTTGGTTTTTTCTCTTTTCGGGCAACACCCATTTCGCCTCGACTGCTCAGTCAGGTTTCGTGGAACGGCCGGAAAACGCTTTGTTGTCAGAGGTGGATAGTAAGATGCCTAGCATCTTAAACAGTGTGCTTCAAACAACTAACAACGAAGAAGAATTAAAGCAATTATTTTTATTGAATTTAAGGGGAATCTCATATTTCACGCCTATTGTTTTCGCTAACATCGTGATCCTCAATCACACTCCCAGTCTCTGGCTGCTCCTACAATGGATGCATCTTCTTGTCCTCAATGGCAAGGATGTGTTCCTTTGAAGTTTTAGAGAGAAGATACTCGCAATTCATTTGTCAAGCCACCTCTATGATGCCCCCTATGCCGTAGAGGAATACCACGATGACAAAGAAGCTCAGAGAGGTCAGTCATATCTCCTCGTCAGCCAGAGCGCTATGCAGTGGAAAACTCAATGTTTTCCATTATTGTTTTCACTCTTAAAAGCGCTTCTTCAGCCGGTGCGTTTGGAAGAACTAGTCAAGATATTAGAGTCCAAGATGTGCATGGAAGAGGGTCCCGCTTTCTATTAAATGATCCTTCCATATTGGGAAAACAAAGGGAGAATTTGGGAAATGTTTAACGTACTTGTAAAAATCTTATGGCGAAGCGTACAAGATGAGAGAAAAGATCCGAGAGGAAGGCTCTACACAAGTGGCCAATATTATCGTGTGCGGGGGCAAGTGACTCACATAATAGTGTAATTTATAAGGCCTCTAATTATTGTTTTTGTTTTCGTTTTTCACTCATGGTCTCCACTAACCACTGGATGTAAAAGAGCAAAATTCAAGTAGCAAGATCACTCCCAAAGACAGCTTAACTAGCTTATTTATAGTTTACTCTTGGTTTCTTACCTATTTATTCTTAGGGTTATGAATAAATCTTATTATCTCACCATATATCGACTTTGTGATACAATCTTTTAGTGACATACTGTGCTTATCGTATACCATATTTCAATGCTATGTATGAGCCTACGCTATTAAGAAAATCATCATGAATTTCAAGTTAAGAAAACAATTTGGATCTCACCATATTTGGGCCGATCCTTCGAATTTCAACGTCGCCGTACCTCCCTTCTCCTCGCGCATGCCAACAATTCGGGCATCGTGGTACTAACTCTTTCCTACGGTGGCTGAAAGTGGTATGACTTCCAAGACCTGACTCACATCTAGCTGCTATGCTTCGCAAAACGTAGCGTCGGGTTGGAGCTTGTTGTCCAAACCGCATTTTGGCGAAGAATTATTAATCGCCAGATATCATCCAACAAACTCATGCCTACCGTAGGTGGTAGAAGAAACAAGATATATACATCCCGCTTACAGAGGATTTGAAAGCCAATGACTATTTCCGGATACCGGGCACAAAAAGAGCCGATGGAATTAATTGAAGAATTTTTTTTTTCCTAGAGATGCCTGAAATTAGTTTTAAATATTCCCCGAGCTCAATAGAAATCAAATTCATAAGCTTATATGAATGACACTATGATAAAAGAGAGGTATTTATTCAAGAAATCGCCATATCTTGTTTCAGCTATGGAATTCATCCCTCCCCGCCCCCCAAAATGCCAATTTCGTGGAGATCGAGCTTTGTGATGCCCGCCCAAGAAAACAAAATCAGCTCGGAAGCAGGTGTTCATGTATCAAGGAGAGTGAGTGTAAAGCTATCGCTTGCGGGTCAACAATATCGGTAGTTCTACGCACGCATGGCACTTCCCCATATTCCTTGAATGCCCCGAGCCGAGTACTGGTCATCACTTGGCCACCGCAGTGGTATGGTACCAACCTTACGCAGAATGGACGAAGAAGAACTGGGAAACGGATGGGGAAATGTTATGTGTCAAGACTCATCCTATGGAGTATTAATTGGAACCAACTCAGTTTTAAACTCGTGATCCTACCGGGACAACGACGCCAACACATGCAAAGATACACTTCTTATTCAAGATTGTCAAAAGCATCCAGAAAACGGTGAGATGGCTAAACCACCCCATGGAATGATCAAATGCTATGTGTGGATGTCGTGAATACCACTGATCTATGAAATCTCTACTTGGGATGCTAACATCGTCAATGATCAATGATCAAATGCTACTTTAGCAATGCATTCCGTCTCACGCAGAAGACAAAGCAGATATCTCCAAGACGTAGTCAAGAGGTACTTTAATAAAACCGGTCGCTGTCGGCTTTCTCACATGAACTATATTGAACATTTAAAAGGTCTGCTGAGGATTCAGCTCTTGAATTATATATCCACCCAAATTTAACCGATCCTCGAACTGTAGAGAGTGAAAGGGGTGTCATGAATGATTTAGAATCTAGTTCTTCTATAACGCATCGAGATGTGTGTGTCGTCAATGAGCAGTTCCATCGGGATTAGTCGTGATGTTCACGATAGCCAATTTATTTCACTAGCATGCTTTTTTGTCAGCAGATATTGGTAGAAAACTTAGAATTCATGGAACTTAGTCACTCAAATAGTTCGTAACAACCCCGATGCTGGGTCCCAACCAGCAAAGACTAATTCGGTCAGACACATTCGCGTGAGGCTCGCCTCAATCTCCGGGTGTCTTAACAACCCATTTTCGAACTTGAAAGACCTGCAAAACCTTCACAATGTCTTCCAAGTGTTGAATTGCAATCTCATAGAACATTTTTTTTTTACGAAAGGCTGGCCATGTAACATTTTATTCTCTCTCGATGTTCAAAAATCGCAAGGGTGGCATGCCAGAGATCTGTGGTATATGGTAGAAAGACGGTTAGAGCCTCATTTAGATGGAACTGCTATAACTCAAACTACCTCCTCACCAAATATGCGACCGAATCTGTTGCTTTGGATTTGAACTATAGAAAGCTGAGTCTTCCAAGCAGATCTCGCAGTCGGTCCACATGGAAATTTCTCTCTCACCGTCTTCAAAGTTCGAGGAATTCCCTGAAATCCAGAGAAGGTGGAAGGTTTAAGAAGAAGAGTTTTTCAGATAACAACTATAAGAGTTACCACCAATCCAACATCTCCAATGGGAAACCGTAAAACCCTTATGGCTCTCCCCAAGCAAAGATTTTAAGTCGGGAATCTCCGAATACCTTATCTTCTTTCTCGGGTTGCTCAAAGCTCAATGTACCTTGGAAACTTAGAATCCGGGAGCAAAAAGGATGGAATCGCTTATTAGCAACCACCTTCCTCAATTGTTCTCTTCTTGAGGAATCTAAAGTACACATCCTTCATGGATTCATATATGGTCGCCATCTCCCATTCATGGAATTCACTCTTTTCTCCGGGTCCACCACGCCGAGCGTGTCCGCATTCTCCATTTCCTAATGCCCACGCCGTTTACACTCTCGCGTAATCCTGATCTAACCGATCGCACGTAATGGAACTCCCCAAAGGATAGCTGAGCTGGATCATCCTCACCGAGATACATTCAAGGCACAAACAAGTTTTCCCACCGCTAGTGCGTCGCGACTTCGCCTGAAAATCATCATATAGAACTCGAATCTCGCAAGAAGCTTCAGCACGCGTAGCTTCCATCAAGTATAAAGCTATAGATGTGCATGATCGCACATCACTTGAAACATTTTCATGTCTCATTATTAAGATAATTCGCAATGTTTTGAGACCTTCACTAATTGTCGTAAATTGAAACAAGAAGATCGTGGCGCCTACACTCAATGGGCTCAAGTGAGCTGCACAATCTTGAGGTCTTTCTCTTCTCTCTCACACACACACACACAAAAACGTCTTAGCCCCCTATTTGTTTTTAATATCAAGGCTACCATTCTTCTATCAACATCACCATATATTTTTCGTACGCAATGCTTCCGTCAACTCCTAATTCAAGACTTTTTCTTCCTCGAGGAATTTTATATATACAATAAGAAAATGCAAAAAATACAATGGATCACCCATCGAACAATGTGTTCGCTGACCATACTGCTATTCCGCATTGTTTAACAAGAATCCTTGGGATTTTCAGATGTGTCGCTTCAGAATGAAGAGTAATCCATATAGAGCCCGTAATATATTTTGCAGTTACATCCAATGATTGATATTATTCATTGAATGGGGGAATACTTAGGTCAGATAATGATCGATACCCTAGTTTCCTAAAATGTGAATAAATTCAAATGGACCGTTTAAATTCTTAAATAGTCATAGTCGGTTTAGATCAAGCAAACGAAATGTACTTCAAGAAAGACGATTCTCAACCTTTTCTCGAGAAACAACTCCTAATCGTGTATAATCGCACCGGCCTCGCGAATCTCTCATCTTCTCTGGTTTATTCTGCTTTGTTAACACAAAGTTCATGGTAGTGATTGAAAAAATTGATTTTAGTGTCATTTTAAAATATATAGGTCTTCTTTCAAAGTCAATAATCATCAAACTAGTGTTTCTACACACATGTTTTGAAAAACTCCGTATATTCACCAAATACTTATTAAAATTACTTTTTAACCGATTCACCAATTACTGCTTTTAAGGTTAATTTTAAACCGCATTCATCAACTCGTGCTTTATGCCAATGTTTAATGGATGTAATGCGGCTCAAAACACGTGTGGGAAGACTGGGGCTTGATGATTATTTGAAAAGAAAGCTGCTCATGTAATTCTTTGTAAGAAATGAATTACTTTGACACTAAGCTCAAAAACTGGCCTACTTATGGAGCAGGAGTCTGCTCTGGGGTGACCTTTAACAGAGAGGTTCACAGAAATTCAAGACATTCTAAAATATTCTTCATATCCCCACCTTTCCTCGCAGCCATTACTGAATGATACAATATGGCATCAAATACACTTACATAGATCCTTATATATATATACATCAAGATGCCCCAACACTTGATATAATACACATACACACATATAACTAAAGGTATATATGCGTGTTTTTTATTATTGATTTAAACATCTGACATAAGACGGTACTCGAACTCAAACGCACACCGGTTTTGATGTGGAGTGGTGCTTAACCAATTGTACCGCTTGTTCCGTTGTGTCGGGTACCGCAGAAGCAATTTCATATCAAGCAAACCATCTATAGGCCAATGCCAGGCATGTGGCTCATATTAGCCAATGGGCTAGGCAAATGCGCCCGACCGGTGGCAACAGCGGTTTTGAGCCGTATTCTACCTGCAGATTCTGCATGCGTATGTTTATGGTATAAGGGGGTATTTTTGTAATCATCATATCCCAAGTTATTGTAAATACACCTCTTATATATCCTTATCACATGGTAGAAAGTTGGGCAGCTATAAATTCATATCAAGCAAACCCTGTCCATATTTACCACAATGTTTGCATGGGTTCATATTTACAGGCTCAATGGCTAGGCAAATACCCAAGCTTTTAGCATCTAGGCAAGGTGAAGCTTTCCTGTAAGGTACAAAGATGGGTATAGAGAGCTTTTTATACTCTTTTTATCATATCCAACAATATAAATACCTTTCTATATAATCTTATTTCAATTATAGTGAAAGTTTGAGCCTGTGGATTTAGGTACATATATCACGAATCATGTAAAATCTAGCTATGTAATCTCTCTTCGCTTTTTCTACTCCGATTTTGTATCACCATTGTTACACGGCACAACAATAATGTGATTAATTACCGCTCCGCACGTGTAAATTGAGATTGTTGTTTGGTTTGACTATGTTGATATTAAGCTAAAATTCTAGCTTCTGAATTTAATATGCATGATTTCCAACACATGAGGCTGCACTATATTTTCTTTAATTCTTCAATACTTATATATTCGCATTCACCATTGAACTCTTTGATTTAGTATGAACTATATACAACTCAACCTTCAGTGAAAATAATGAACTTCTTTCTATCTACTATAAATTATATAATACATGTATAAACTTCGAACATGTTTGATCAAGGTATCTCTCAGCTCAATGTGTTAGTAGGTTTGCAGCCTTTTTTCAAAAGAAATTTATCTCACATAAAAAAAAAGATAAGAACTTTTTGATTTATATACTAAAACTTTTATCTTTGGGTTTTGTATGGGCTTTCCGAGAAGATGAGAGAGAGAGGTTATACAAGAAATTGGTCGAAAAGCCCGATTTCCTATGAAAATCACGGGTTTATCCTTCTGTTTTGAAAAGACCGAAATCAATCATGGAGAAGAAAATTTGCTGTTCTAAATACAACTCTCAATTACTCCTCAGCTTCACCTGCCCAAGATATCTGAGACGCAGCCTCCGAATCAACAATCCCGGTGATCCCAAATAATTCACACCCACTTTAACACTCACCTAGATTTATGCTCATTTGCTCAACACTCCTCCACAACTCCTCCAACAGCCCGCCTCTCTCGGATAGCTGCCCAACTCGAGCCAAATCCAAATCGACATTATTATCCTAATTTATACTATTAGCAAGTTAGCTCATGTTTGGAAATATATTTTCAAGATGGACAATTGGAGGGCTATGGTCACTGACATAAATAAGACCGCATCGTGATTAGATTGTGCCTAAACGACTACACTGAATTTTATACCCATCTAAGTGACATTTGAGTAGTGAGTTGAAAGTCAAACATGTTGGTGAAATTCCTTCACATTCAAATAACACCGCTAATAGAATTCCTAACTATCTTTGTATAAAGAAAGGAATTAGTATTATGATTCCCGCTGTATTTTGTGATCACTTAAAGATGTTATTATAAATATTAGTTCTAGTTCCTCTTTTCAATTGTGTTTGTAAGACTTCATAAATTCTTCTAACAAAAAAATACCGCTAAGATATGATAAGATCTACTATGAACTATTGTTGAGATCTAATATGTTATATGCAACTCTTTAAATTCTACACCTTTATGATATATTTGATTGTAAGATATGATAAGATAAAGGTATCATTATTCGTTTTTTCATCATACAAACGTATAATATGTTATCTTAAGATTTTATTTGGTAATGAATGTATTATTCTTTAATACTATACCACTAAATGTTTTATCATATATTTGATTTATACAAAGAATAAAAATAGAATGAAAACATGATATAGTTTAATGCTCATTTGTTTAAAATAAGAATTATATTGTATCCCAATATTTTGAATTAATCAACGGACCTATAATGGCCTCACTTATATCGGAAATGCTCAAACATGATATTAGATATTATAACATGTGGTTGTTTCTTTGGAAAATATCTAATAACCGTATTCAATAATTTTTGGTTGATTCTTAACTATATCATATTAGTTCAATGGTTTAACTAAAGTTACATTCAGCGTGAGCTAGTTTATTGAATCGTGATGTATCCTAAATTTTCATTTTTGTGTTTATCTTGTGGTGTAATTATTCTCAACTATATATCATGTATTTCTGATCATTTCTTTAGTGAAAAAAGGAAGATGATTTTTATTATTCTTCACAAATCATAATCTTATTCTTTTCTAATTTTCTTTTTCAATAAGTGATTCTTCAAAAAAATTTGGATTTTTCATTTTTTGTATTTTGTCGCCGTCTTATCTGATGTGAGTTGTCTTAGTATATTTAGCCCCAATTTTAGTCTTGATGACCTTTCTACGGTGGATGGGTGATTGAACGGTAAGAGCATATTCTGTCGATATCCAGTGATTATGGTTTGGTGAAATCTTGTGAGCTTTAGTCGTATGAATTATAGTTATCATATAATTATTAAATGTAAGGCTTCAGTAGTTATTCTCATGATTTTTCTCTCATCCTCTATTTAGCAAATTTGATTCTTTATTTCTATCAGATGTATTACTAGTTTGAATCAATAAAATTATTATCGGCTAAAAAAAGTATGGGTTTAGTACCCAGTTACTTAAATGACATTTTACGTTCTAATCTCTGTAGCTAGTTTTGTTTGTTACTTCTAGAAATATTATTTTCAAAAAAACATTATAATGTTCATCGTCAAATTGTACATTTTTGTGGAAATAACAAATTTTGTTAAATATAAATTATTTTCTCATTCATTATTCGAAAAAATACATTAATATTAAGAAAGTATTAGATAAATTTTAATATTGGTTTTTTGATATCAAAATATGAAAATAAAGTTTAAGAAAGTTATATATTTAAGGTATTTGTTTATTACTTAGAAGAAAAAAGAAGTGAAGTGGGTTTGAAGTGGGATGATAAAATATTTTTATTTTAAATTTATTTTTCTATTTCTTCTTTTTTTTTTCTTAAATTTTATTTAAAACCAAATAGAGTGTTAATATTACTGAAAATCTAACATAGGCTTAAAATTTTGGATGAAACTTTTTTAAATATCTGTTTAGAATACAGAAGAGTTACCATTCAAAGGAAAAAAAAGAAGTAAAAAATGGAATTCCCAAATTGGCATCCATGAAGAAATATTCCTTTTATTAGAAGCTAGATGGTTCATTATATTGAATTTTAAATTTTAAATTTGAACCAAAAAAAATTAGAATTTGATTTTGACAATAAATACTTTATATTTTGAATCAATAAATATTTATGTTAATCACATGTTTCTTTCTTTTTCATTCTATTTCCAGTTATTATTATAATTAATCATTATCTTTTAATATTAATTAAGTTTTAAAGAGTCATTAGATTTTATGTATATTTTTTATGGTAAATTATAATTTATATTTGGGTGTTGTTAATCAAGTTTAGGTGAGTATGGATTTCATCTCTTAGCCGTCTTATGAGTTATAAATTGGTGGAGTAATATAATTAACAAAGACAAAACCAGTCTAAGTCATAATTAAACTCAAACCTCAAACTTGACTGAAAACTGATCAACTACCATTTTTTCCGGATGTTTCATGTTTGAGTATTTCGAGAAAAATAATCAGAGTTATGAACCTTGTTCAGTAAGATTAATTAAATTAAAATTCAATAATATTCTCTTGAACTAGACTTAACTTGAACTCAACTTGTTTAATCTCAAATAAATTTAAACTTAACAAGAGATCTAAGGTGTTTAGGATTATTTATATAGTGAGAATATAAATGTAATTCAATGAATAATAAATGGTAATTGTGGATCACATGTTCTTATATGATATTGTAATATTCAACTGACATTAAGTGTCAAGCTAGCTCATTTAGATTAACAATTAAATACGAGTATTTTACAAGCAAAACTCAATTAGCACAGGAGTTGATTCACTCGTCTAGATTCGCCCTACAGTCATATAATGATAGAATTACATTAATGCTCTTATGTATATATATATAAATTTTAAGTTTATCCCTTTTCGAAAAACATAAAAAAGTTTTTGACTTTCCACCTTCAAGACAAACAAGTCAGCACCAGTCAGTCAAGCGCCAGGCTAACCCCAATCAATCGTACTGTTGCATCGTGCTGCTGTATTTTTTTTTTTTTTCTGGTTTATTTATGTGTTTCCTCCTTGCCAATCAACGATTTGGATTTCTGGTTGAATACATTCATGCTGCATTTTCGTTTTCTTTTTATTGTTCCTCTTTGCCAAATAGCGATCTGGATTTTGGTTAGCTTACCCTCATTATGTTTGTGATTTTAACTTATCTCCTTTTGGGATGATTGGTAATGCACCTTCACTAGGTATTTAGTGATGCCTTTTCTGTTAAATGCTTGATTAATTAATGTAGTAATTTTGAACACTCTGATGTTTTAAATTGATACCATCATCTTTAGTTACTGATTTTAAATAAGTTTGTTCAATCTTTCTGCCTCACTCCATGATTGGGATGGGGAGGGATGAGAATTTGAAAGCTATTCGAAAATGGGGATCGGAGAGTAGGGCAGCCCCGTCTCATCAGGTTTGAAATGGGGATGAGAAATAACTAATGTTTTGGGAATAAGAATGGGATAATGATTCCTTTTTCCAAACCTGTATATTTCACCAGGTTTGGAACAGAGGAACAAGAATGGCATATGGGTGCCTCGTACCAAACCCGAGAAACGGGGTTGATGTTTCTTAGAAGCCACAAACGGTTATGTGTATTCTCATAAAAAAACACTATCATATTCACAAAGTCTTTGTGTCTTAGTATTTAATATCCATAACCTATTCCCACGCGGACTGCCTTTGTATCTTTGAGAAGATTAAAGGCATTAATCGGTCCCATTTTCCTTAAAATAATAGTGACATCTTTGGAATGAGTTCCAACATGTGTTTATTGTTAAAATAAATCTAAACATTATTGACTTAAGTCATCCACCGAGTCTTTAATCAAAATCTTTTAACAATGAAAAGTCATGGCATTTGGTTCTTTTAAATTATGCTCTACAGGCATCAAGATCTGGATCTCTCTCTTAGCTATTTTATCTTATCTTCTTTATTATTCTTCTTCTTCTTCGTCTGATTCTGCTTCTTGAGTATAATTGTTCATCGTTTAGAGAGAGATTACTCTTCTTGTTCAGTCATCTCTCATAAGGCACTTTGGCAAAGGTGAGACCTTTATGGATGATCAGCTTAGAAAGGGTGAATTGATTAATCCGGCACTTCTTACATGTTCAGTCAGAACATGTTATTGTTTGCTCCAGAAAGCTATGCATCTTCAAAGTGGTGCTAGGTGAACTGGTGAAGATCATTACCAGACTTAAATACTAAATGTGGAGAGGTTTGCCAATTTCTCTCCCATGTGAGATCAAGTCAGATGTTGGAAACCAGAGGGGAAGTTTTGGAAAAGCCTTGGAAGACCATGAAACACAGTTGAAGGCAGACCATGAAAAGAGTTGTATGATATGAGGGTGAAGGAATTCAGAGGAGGCTCTCACCCAAGTTGGCAGAATATCACATTTACTTCATCTCTGTTAGTAATTTCTACAAGGCTATTTCCTGCTATCTCTTTGTTTCTGTATCTGTGCCCTCAGAACAATTTGATAAAATCTCAAACAGTTCCTTTAATACAAAGAGATGCTAGTAGAAAAACCTTTATGTTGAACATTATTCTATGGAATACTAAGGACATATGAGTGCTTGTGAACAGTCTTGAATGTGCGAAGGAAGAAAAAAAAGATTGGTGGAATCACTTCATTTAAATACTAAACAAAATTGATTCTTTAGACCACAATTTACCAAATTAAAGTTATTAAACACTCTGCTGAAAATAATTTTGAAAATGTTATGTTTAATAAAAAAAATTTATAGCTATAATTTTTCAAAATCCCTAAATGTGGCCCAATGTTTTGAGGTTCTGTGTAGAAAAAATTTAAGGTGACTTCTTCTTTTATGTTTTTTTTTTTTAAACATTATGATTAATTTGATTTCGAATATTTTGGAATATGTAAGACAAAAAAGACAGTTGTGGCCCATCTCATTATCTTTAGAAACTTAATTAATTTCTAGACCTTCTTCTTCGTCTTCTTTTATCTTTAGTCTCTTTCACCTTTCATTTCTATTTTTTTACCTTTATTCTTTTGTTTTAATTTTATTTATTTCTCAATGAAAGTAAGGTGTGAGAATTAAAGGTAAGTAGTGAAAAAAAGTTGAAGTGAGGAAGTGGAATGGGCAGGGAGATAGGATCTAGGGTAGGAAAAATAAATCTGAATGAGGATGAGTAAAATATGAAAAAGAGTAGATGATTCTAGAGACCATTTTAGGGATACCATAACCTCTTTTCCAAACTTCTATGCTTTATGAATCTTTCGCAAGAGACAAATTATATTGCGACTGTGTGTTTGATTAATAGTTGTGACAAAATGTTATCTTTCTTACTAGTTTAACATCATGGTTATCAAGTGACAGTATTGTTCTTAATTGGTAGGCCTGAGACTTGGTTAATTGAAGAAATTGTCACAGATATTTCCAAAGATTTAAGTTGTGCATCCTCAACTTATGCAAAAAATTTAGTGAGAATGGATTCCTGCATAAGGGAATTGGAATCACTATTATGTTTGAAGTCAACGAAAGTTCGTATGCTAGGAATTTGGGGTATGGGTGGGATTGGTAAGACAACCCTTGCCAACGTTATTTATGAACGACTTTCCCATCAATTTGAAGGTTGTTGCTTTCTAGAAGGTTTAAAAAGCACAAGTGTGGAAAATTTAAAAGCACAACTTCTTTCCAATGAAGTATTAAGTGATAAAAATATAAATATACAGTTCTTGATAAAGGCAAGGCTTCATTCCTAAAGTCCTTATTGTTATTGATCGAATCGCAATCGGTTTTAGAAACATTAGTAGGAGAACATACTTGGTTTGGTCCACAAGTCGAATCATTATAACAACCGGGATAAACATCTTCCCTGCGTATTGCAAGGAGTTGATCTGATATATGAAGTGAAGTATTAAGGATGGTAATGACATTGAGCTCTTTAATCATTATGCCTTTAAAAACAATCCTCCCCCAGGAGATGTTATGAAGCTCTCGCATCAGATAATATCTTATGCTCAAGGTCTTCCATTGGCGCTCAAAGTTTTGGGTTGTTCTTTATGTGATAGAAATAAGGACTATTGGATGGATACATTGAATAAATTGAGAAAAATCCCTAATGTGGAGATTCAAGAAGTGCTTGAAATAAGTTTTGATGGATTAAAAGATGATGAGAAACAAATATTTCTAGATATTGCATGCTTTTTCAGAGGAAGTGACAGAACTTTTGTAAGGAAAATATTAGAAAGCTGTGGCTTCTTTGTGGTTAGTGGCATAGAAAATCTAATTGATAAATCTCTTATAACCATTAGTGATAATGGTAGATTGGAGATGCATGATTTACTTCAAGAAATGGGTTGGCATGTTGTTCGCAAGGCTTCTCCTAAAGAGCCTGGCAAGCGTAGCAGATTGTGGGAACAAAAGGATATCTCTCATGTTTTGAAACGTGAAACGGTGAGAATTCTATTTCATAGACAATTTATACATATATAGATATATACATACTCATCCATACATTCACACACGCATATATATGTGTGTATAAATTTATGTGTTTGTAAGTTATTCTTTGCTCTTATAGAGATTTATATGTTTTAAGTTATTCATCATACTTGCTTTTTAGGGAGGTGAAGAAGTTGAAGGCATATTTCTCAACTTATCCGGTTTAGAGCGTGAGCTTCAAGTGAAGCCTTTTCAGTAATGCTAACCTTGAAGTTTCATTTCAAATCTACCAATCTGGCCTTTGGCATACCAAGGGAGGATGAAATGTAAATTGCACATTTACGATGACTTCAAATTTCAATCGGTGAGTTGGAAGTATCTGATGGGATGAATACCCTTGTGTGAATCCACGCCATCCCAGTGCGAAGAATCTTGCTCACTTCTCCATGCCTCCTTAGCCATCGCCTCATTTCTGGGAAGGGCAAAGGTATGGCAGATTTACTCTCTTTTCGAGATATTGCGTGATAATTAATGAAATTGATCTAAGTGTTTATTTACAGGTATTTGGAAACCTTGAATTAGTGGATGTCAGTTACTCCCGATTACTTAAAAGAACTCTGATTTTTCCAGAACACAAATCTTGAGGTGTTGGTTCTCGAAGGATGTACAAATTTGCTTGAGATTCACCCATCGCCGATACTTGTCTGAAACTCATTTTGTTGAATTTGAAAAAGCGCATAAACCTTGAGCATCTTCAGAAACGTAAATGAGTTGGTATCTCTTGAAACCCTTATTCTCTGCAGTTTGCTTTCCAAGCTAAAGAAGTTAGATGGGGCCCTCAACGGACCTTCCAGCTTGTTGGTCGAACATGGAAATGTTGAGAGAACTCGAGGAATTTGGACCGCATAGGTGAGTT
This sequence comes from Tetrastigma voinierianum, assembly GCA_016808115.1. NCBI lineage: Eukaryota > Viridiplantae > Streptophyta > Magnoliopsida > Vitales > Vitaceae > Tetrastigma > Tetrastigma voinierianum. The sequence continues at coordinate 97,115 of JAEQBH010002402.1, read as the reverse complement.
GATTCATATGATTCCACCATAAGACAACTACCTTCTTCCAGTGTTGTCCTAAGAAGTTTATATTTTACTAGTCCCCATTGCGTGCCAACCCTCCATGATCCATACGAACTTAAGTGGAACCCCCATCATTCACTACCTTGGAACTTAGAGCGACTTTCTAAGTTTACTTGAGGAGGCTTGAGGTGACAAATTGCACAAGGCTTCGAGGCAACGCGGTCTTCCATCAAACATAGAAAAAGCGTATGCAAGTAGCGCACATCAAGACTCATCTCCCGGTCCCTTTTAAGGTTTAGTTCTGAGTGCTTTATTTGGTAATTGCTTGGCCCGGAAGTATCAAAGTAAGATGAAGTATGCTGTACAAAGTGTGGCATCTCATGTTGACCCAGCTACATGGAGATCCATTTATGACCACGTAAGTTCTCTTTCGGTTTCATATCATAATTTCCACATTTCTGCAGAAATGCTACTGTCAATGTGCCTTGATGATTTTTGTTTGTCCTAATTATGAACCATTGAATATGTTTTTCATTTTTTTTTCTTGTTTAAAAAAAGGAGAATGTGTATTAACGACCCGGTGATACAAAAATAGTCTGAGGACACACAACATTGAAGGATACACAACATTGAGAAGATATGTATCAATAAAAAATCTGTTATATTTATCTTCTATTTTAATTTCACTTGTAAATGTCCTCATTTTCTAAATCTGGCCCTTAAATTTATCTATGTGCTTTAAAGAAATTTAGTGAAAAAAATAGAAGAGTATGATCTATATAAGATATTTATACAATTAATTGCATTATATGTACATTAATATAATTACATTACATGCAATGTAATAATATAATCTTTTTATTATCTTAATGATAAAATTATTCTAATATCAACAAATATTATTAATACTTAGAAACAATATTAAAAAATATTCATGTGTAATGTTGAAGATCATATATAAGAGCTTGTTACTGTCGTATATACCATTGTATGCAGAGATTATTATAGTTGCATAAATGTATATCTTCTCTTTAGAATATTACAGGTTGTAATACATTAAGGTATGTAGTGTGTATAATTTGTAATTTTCAATTTTTTAGGACAATTGCCAATTCTTTCATCTTTTGTTGTTGTTGTTGTTGTTGTATATAAATATAGGATTGTATTCTTTTACAAATTAATGAGAAACAAAATTTTCTCACCATAATTTACCTAATAGGCTCCTTGGGATTTTTCTTTTCAATCTTCATTTGTAGTATACCTTTTCCTTATTTTGAACCACATTTCAACAATAACCATTGCCATTTCAAAGGCACTTCTTTACGTTGAGATTGTTGGCTACTCCTAACAATGTGAATCCCTCCACAATGGAAATTTTTTAGAACAATGAACAAGAACATTAAATGATGTATCAGTGTAGGAAGAAAAGACTTATGAGGGACTATTCTGGAAACTCTATGTAAAGAAGCTCAAACATTGAGTAAAAGTTTGGATTTCAAGGGTGGACAACAAGGTTTCAATGTTGGCAATGAGCAGATTAAGCTTAACAAGGTAGAGATTGAGGATTTTAAGAATTTCTTAGGAACCCTTAAGAGTCGTCATAGTACTTGCTCACTCACTCGGTTTGATAAGAATTCCCATTGTTTTACTTTTCCGTCTTGGATAAGCCTTTCCTAGGTTATTGGGTCATTGACTCAAGACCTATAGATCATATGACTCATTCCCACTATAGCTAATTCATGGCTGATACTTTGGGTCTTGTGGGATCTTTTCTTGCCATTGTTGGCTGTTGGGTTTTTCCACGACGGGTTCGCCAAACCACAACACTTGGCAAGGAACTAATCTTGGTATAAAATGCAAGAGAATATGGATGGTAGTCCCTCTTTGTTTATTTTGGACTTTATGGCGGGAAAGGAATAAGGCGGCTTTCGATGATGAAGCCCTCTCTACTCACAAAATGAAAGTAACTTTTTTGTGTACTTTGTGGGCTTTGGCAAACTTATATAGTGTTGATAACATTGATTCTTTAGTGATTTTTTGACTTGGTTGGGGTATGGGTGAGTTAGAGGGTTTTTTTGGGTTCCCTTTTGTATACCTCTAGTATACTCTTTGGGAGCCTTTTGCTCTTTTTTTATCGATATATTGCTTTTTATCAATAAAAAAAAAAAAATTCATTCCCACAAAAAGTTAATATTTATAGGCCATATCCTAGTAATGAGAAAATGATCATTGTTGATGGCTCTCAAGCCACCATGTCTGGTCAAGGGAAAGTTTCACATGAATAATTTCTTAGTTTTGAAGCATGTGCTACATGTAACTAATCTTTCCACCAATCTTCTTTCCATTCATCAACTTATTAAAGAAACTAAAGTGTCATGTATTTTTTTTATCCCTCTCATTGTGTATTTCATAAATAAGATACAAGGAAGACAATTGGACATGCCAAGGGAAGACAAACTGCCTTATCATAAGTTACTATTTAATTAAAATAAGATCGGGAATCAAGTATCCTTATCATTCCTTTATCAAATCTCATCCGCAACAAAAGATAAGATTTAGCTTTGTCATTGTCAACTTGGACATCCATCATTTAATATTCTTTAAAGTATGTTTCTTTTATTGTTCAAAAGAATTAATGTAGAAAAAATTAAATTGTGATGTTTGTGAATTTGCAAAGCATCATTGTTCTTCTTTTCCAATAAGTAATAACAGGCTTTCAATTCTTTTTTTGTTAGTTTATAGTGGTATTTGGGATCCTACCATAATACCTAATATTTCAGGTTTTAGATGGTTTATCTCATTATGGATGATTGCACTCAAGGAATTTGAATCTTTCTTCTCAAACAAAAATCATATGTGAATAATATATTTCCTAATTTTCACAAAAATGGTCAAAACTAAGTTTCGAGTAGGAATACAAAAGGTTTAGGTTTTATAGTGGAAATGATTACTTCAATAAAGTCTGGTCTCCTTATTTTAAAAAAGAAGGTATTATCCATTTATCCCCTTGCGTTGGTACTCTCCAACAAAATGAAATTGCTAAAAAAAAAAAAGTTTATCATCTTACTATATTATTACAGCTTTTTTGTTCTAGGAAAATGCTCATAAATTATATTGAGGAAAATTGTTACTTACTACTGCTCATTTTATAAATCGATTGTCATCTAGGGTTTTGGGGTTCAAAAATCTAATGAATTTTTTTTTTCAAAATACTTCCCAAACTTTATGATGTCTACTAGTCTTGTTCCAAAGGTTTTTTGTTGTGTTTCTTTTGTTCATATCCATGCTAATAATTAGTGGCAGAGATAGGTTTCAAGATTAGTGGAGGCAAAATTAAATAATATAAGAGGTCTTTGCTCAATGGTTTAATACTTATAGATTTCAGTGCTGAGTTCGAATCGCCTTAGTTACAAAGGTGAATTTTTTTTTTCTTTTCAGAAAAATTTCAATGGGGGAAAATGCTAGATCCGCCTTTTCAGTGGGGGGAAATGCTAGACACCACCCCCCACCCCGAGCGTATGCTAGATCTGCCTTTGCTTATAATAGAGGGAAACTAGATCCAAGAGTGTGGGTTATTCATCCATTCAAAAAGGTTACAAATGTTACCATCCACCTACTTGAAATTTTTTTGTCTCTTATGATATTTCCTTTGTGAAGATGAAAGCCACTGTAATTATTCTTATCTTCAACTAGAGACTTAATTCATAGAATTACAAATGAAGGTGATTTGTCTTTACTTGACTTACCCCCATCTCTGTCTAAATCCCCACAATCATAATCATCCATATCTAAGTTAATCCTGAGCATTCACAATCATCCATATTTGAGCACCCACAAATTCCTAAATACTCAGTTCTTCAAGTAAACTAGTTCCTAGCTCTGCTAGACTCACTTTGATTTAGTCAAGGAGAAAAACAACCATCAAGGGACCTATACAAGTCCAAGAGTCATAACCAACCACTTCCTATTGGGTAAATGATCTTTAGCAAAAAAAGCTTTAATAGAAATATTTATGCTATTATTGTTGCTAATAAAAAAAATAATACTATAAATAATCATGTTGAAAAAACATTTGTATATACTAATAATAATAATGGTAATACTACTTATATGTTATAAATAAAAATAATAACAAATTAAAGTGACTTTATTTTTATGCTTAGGAAATTAGTTGGTGAAATGAAAGGGAAAAACCAATCGTTATCATTTTAGTATTTAAAGTCTTTTGATTAAATTATCCATTTAATTGGTTACTTCTTAAACTTTGCAGTCGCTTTTAAATAATATAGCTATCATTTGGAAAGGCAACATTTAAAAAAAAAATCAAAAATACCAGGTTAACAGATTAAAATAATGTATCATTTGCCAAATAGGTTCTAAAATTGGAAGTGTTATTACCAAAAGTAATAGGAGATGTATATTCTTTCTAAGCATTCTCAATACTATTTCTGTTTTGCAGAGGGGCGAAAGTAACACTATCCAGATCCTGTATACCATAATTTTCCCTGGCAATGAAATACCGGATTGGTTCAGGCACCATAGTCGAGGGCATGAAATAGATATAAAGGTACCTTCAAATTGGTATGATAATAGCAATTTCCTGGGTTTTGCTCTTTCTGCTATTATAACAACGAAGCATGGCTCCAAAGCTTGGTTCATGTACTGTGACTTAGATACCAATGATCTTAGTTCCACTTCCCATCGCATATTATCCTTTGCTAGTGCCTGGTCTTATCAACTTAAATCTACACCAATGCAATCAGAGCATGTATGGTTGGCGTATGTTCCATCATTTTTTAGCTTCACATCTGAAAAATGGAGTCACATTAAGTTTTCATTCAGTTCAAGCTATGACCACTCTAATGTGAAGAGTTGTGGGATTTGTCCGATGTATGTGAAAGGTACCATTGATGAGGCAAACAATTTAGTCTTGCAAGATGTTACAGTTAGGGCATTCAGTAGTGACAACCAAGAGGAATTAGATACACTGAATATCGATCCATATGCCCAGGACCAAGAAAGCATGCAACTAAATGATTCAGTATTGACTACCACGGAATTAGATACACTGAATACCGACCCATATGCCCAGGACCAAGAACGTCTGCAGCTAAACGATTCAGTACTGTTTGCCACATTCACCAAACGACGACGAGGAATGAAATTGTTCTCTATGATACAGACTTGCTTTAGATGTGATAATCAGAAGCCTTGATGAGGCCCAATCGAGAGGAAGCTTGCATCCTTGAAGATGTGATTGAATCAATATTACAACACGCTCTCTCCTCAAGGTAACATGTGAAAATTGCAAACGCCCAGCATGAATCTTTGTAAAGATATCAATCGTTTGTTCTTGTGACTGAATGCACTTGGTGCAAATCAAGCCTTGTTGACCCTTTTCAAGAACTATGTGGCAGTCAATTTCAAATTGTGTTTTGTTTGTTCACTTAGAAAAGTTACTTGGATTGGTTCGCCATATAAAAGAGCAGAATTATTCCCAATAAAGTAGGAAGGATTGCAAACCAGAGTCCTCTAAGTTCATAGGTAGATAGATATCCATAACACCATTTATAAGCCCTTCATTTTGTCCTCTTGGCACATGCATGATATCTAAAGCTTGCCTTTTTCATATTGTCACCTCATTGTACACTTAGTGTCCCTTTTCTGAACTGTGTTGCCCTCTTCTATGAAATATATTGTACACTGTTTCTCACTTTATGATTGATTTTCATGTAATCCAAACTTTTGAAAATGATTTTTCATATTATTTTTTTAAGTTATGTTTAGTCTCCTAAAAATGCTAAGAAAAAAAAAAAAAAAAACAAGAAAGTAAGGAAGAAAAATGAAAGATAAGAAAAAAAAAGAAGGAAAAATAGAAAAATAATTAAATCATATTAATTTTACTTACTATTTCAAATAAATTTTATTTATTTTAACTCATTAATGTCTTTGAGCTATGGGTATTAGAGACAACGTAGGATTAAATCATTGTAACAATAAAAACTAAACCGGAGTACTATAGAAAAGTGAATAGAAGTTGAAAAAAAGAACTCATCAAATATTAAATAATTTAACCATTATGTTTTTTTTTTTTTTTTTTTTGAAAAAGTTTAGCCATTATGTTAATGAATAAGGACGAGGTTCAACCCATAGTGGAAACAAAATTATATATTTATTAAAAAATGTATTTTAGAATTTATAGGATTTTAAAGTAATTTTATTTTCTTCGGATAACCAAACGTGAAAAAATATTTTTTTTTTCTTCTTTCCTGACTACATTCCGCGAACCCAAACACGGTTCGATTTTCCATTTCCCACCTTCCACCCACCGCCACTGGTATTGCATTCTGCAAAATCACATTTCTAACTGCGATTCGAGCGAAATCCCATCCTTGTAACCTCACAATCGCACCAACGGCTCTCCACTGATCGTGCTAGAGCTCTGTTGCTACTGCTTTTTCTGGTTTCTTTTTTGTGTTTCCTGCATGCCAATCAGCGACTTGGATTTCTGGTTGAAGATATTCATTCTGCTTTTTCTTCTTGTGTTTCTCTTTGCAAATCAGAGATCTAGAGCGATATGGATTCTTGGTTGAAGACATCCTCTGTTTATGTTTTTGATTACTCTTCTACTTGGATGATTGTTAATGCGTTAACTAGGTTTTTTTCAACGATGCCTTTTATGTTAAATGCCTTGATTCATTAAATCATGATTTTGGTTGCTATGATGCTAGTAATTGATATCACCATTCCTCGATTCACTAGATTTTAATAAGATTAGTTTTCGTTAATCTTTCAGCAGATTGGGATGAGGAATAATTAATGTTTTGAGAGCAAGAATGGGATAGGGTTGCCTTGTCCCAAATCTGTATATTTCACCAGGTTTAGAGCAATCTTTCTTACTGTTTTAGCATTCATAGGTTATCAAACTAACCATTATTTGTTCTTCAAATTGGCAGGCCTGAGACTCAGTTTATTGAAGAAATTGTCACAGATATTTTCCAAGATTTCAATTATGCATCCTCAACTTATGCAAAAAAAAAATCTAGTGAGAATAGATACCTGCATAAGGGAACTGGAATCGCTATTACTTTTGAAGTCAACTAAATTTCATATGCTAGGAATTTGGGGGCATGGGTGGGATTGGTAAGACAACCCTAGCCAAAGTTATTTATGAACGACTTTCCCATCAATTTGAAGGTCGTTGCTTTCTATAAGGTTTAAAAAGCACAAGTATATGAATGTGTGTAAATTTACATGTTTTTAAATCATCTTTTTCTCTTGGTTGTTATAGAGGCGAAGAAATTGAAGGCATATTTCTCAACTTATCTGGTTTAGAGGAGACGAGGTTCACCCATAAAGCCTTTTCCCTGACTAATCTTAGACTGTTTAAAATCTACCAATCTAACCTTTGGAATACCAAGGAAAAGATGCAATGTAAATTACTTCACATTTCAAATGACTTCAATTCATTCTGCATTGAGTCAGAATTGTCTACAATAGGATAGTACTGCCATGAATCCACTGCCATCCAATGTTGAGTTCAGAATCTTGCTCACCTTTGCATGCCTCATAGCCATCTTACTCATTTTGGGAAGGACAAAATATGACTAATTTACTCTATTTTCAGGATTCTACGTGTTATAATGAAATCTAAATTTTGTTTATAGGTCTTTGACCTTGAATATTTGGATGTTAGTTCTCCCCAATACTTAAGAAGAACTCCTGATTTTTCAAGAGCCACAAATCTTGAAGTGTTGATTCTCAAAGGATGTACAATTTTGGTTGAGATTCACCCATCCCTTGGATACTTGAGCAAACTCATTTTGTTGAATTTTGAAAACTGCATAAACCTTGAGCATCTTCCTAGCATTTGTGTGTTGGTATCTCTTGAAACCCTTATTCTCCCTAGTTGCTTCAAAGCTAAAGAAGTTGCTAGAGGTTTCACAGTATATTCCATATCCATTGAAGCTGGATTTAGATGGAACTGCTCTAACAGGCCTTCCAACTTGCTGGTCAGAACATGAAAATATTCAAGAGAACTCAGGGAATTTGGACAGCATAGGTTAGTTCAATTCATATGATTCCACCATAAGACAACTACCTTCTTCCAGTGTTGTCTTAAGAAGTTTATATTTTACTAGTCCCCATTGCGCCTTAACCTCACTGACCCGTCTGAACTTAAGTGAAACCCCCATCATTCACCTACCTTGGGACTTGGAACGGCTTTCTAGGCTGCAGAGGCTTGAGGTGACAAATTGCACAAAGCTTCAGGCACTACTAGTGCTTCCATCAAGAATAGAAAAACTGTATGCAAGTAACTGCACATCACTAGAACTAATCTTCCTTGAGTCCCTTTGCAGAAGGTTTAGTTTCAGGTGCTTTGTACCCAGTAGTGTATTGAAACCGAGGTCTGTTCTCGTCGACTGCAATCTTCTCCTCTATAGCACATTATTGTTTGAATTTGTTGTCCTTTTTTTTCATTTTTATTTTTATTTTTTAAATTTTTTGCCAATGGGTTTTGGGATTTTCCCGAGAATCTACTAAAACAAAATTAAGTGTAAGGGGTATGGGAGAGTAAAAAAGGGACATTAGGACCTAAAAATGAAAAGGAATGATAAAGATAAATTTTCAAACAAATTTTTACTTTAAAAAAAAAAATAGGTTTCTTAAAACAGTTTTAAAAGATTTATCATGATAAATTTAAATTTAACAAAATTTTAATGATTTTTAAATTTAACACAGAACCGTTGAAATGGACAAGTAACTTCCATTTCCATTTTGGCAAAAGTATGGAGATCCACGGCAGGTTCACAACTTCACATATGGCTTGGAAAAGACCAGGATGGCCCATTTGACTCGTGACCCGTGTAGAGTTAGGCTAGACTTCAGCTGAAGTTCAGTGAAAAAAATGAGAGCAGTTGGCCAGCCTACTCCTTCACTACTTGTGAGACATAAAGATCTTGTATTTACATGAGGGTATTTTTATGAATGTAATTTTTTTTTACTTGGGAGTAACATGTGGAAGAATTTTGATGATAATAATTATAAATTCATATTTTATAATGTAAAATATCATTAAGTATTATTAAATTATTATCCTCTAAAAACTGATTTTCAAGTTCTTTTCCTTTTCTATTTGTACAAACTAAAGATTGAAAAGTAAAAATTTAACTTTAATACGTCTAATGAAAAGTATAAAATTTCGTTATAACCACTCCCCAGTTAACAGGTCTCAATAAATGTATTTATAAAAGATTTCAACATGGTTCCATTTTATGTGTATAAAGCATCATCATATTAAAATTCCAAGCACATTTTAGCAGTAGTTCAAACAGTTATGCAAGTGTTGTTTTGTATTATTCACAGGCGCTCTTTGTATCATTGTGAAGATCAAAGTCATCAATGGGTCCATTTTCTTGATAAGAAACTATAAAATGAAGAACAACTTGGTTTTGTGGAAAAAGAAAAAAATATTGAATTAAGTCATCCACAGCGATATTTGAATGAAATACTTTTATGAAAAGATAATCATGGTATTAAATAGATCCCTTTGTTAGACCTATTTTCTGTTATATTATAAAGGAACACAAGACTTTTAAATTGATTCGTTAATCAATATAATATCTTAATCTACAAAGTGTACAAACATTAGACAATTCATTAATCAAATGAATGATGAAACTTGACCCCGACATCGAACAGTCGTAAAAAAATGATTAGGGGTTGTTTATTTTTTAAACTTGTGGTAAAAATTCAAATATCTTTTAGCATTTTTTGATTTTTGATTTATTCTTTGAATTTTTTTAAAAGCGATTTATGAATAGAAAAAGTTAAAATATTTGATAGTGTTTGTTTTTTTGCTTATATTTGAATAATGAAACACTTTAACTGCTATTTAAATAGTATTTAATGGCATTAAGTATTAAGTTATTTGTTTTAACGTTAGATGATAAGTAGAATGGCGATAGAGCGGATTATTTAGTTTTAAGCCCATGCATGCCTTTTAATGGGACATGTTTGGTTTTAATTGTAATTGAGTTTTTAACGGGTTTGGGTTTATTTTCTCCGTCAGGATGGAGTTCGGGCGGGTTGGGTATTTATTCTTTCTTGTGGGTTGAAATATTATTCTTTCAGTTAAAACTCAATTATATTTTATAAATATTTTATTACAGTATTTTATTTTATGCTTTAATATAAATAATAATAATAATAGTAGAATGTTTTTAAATAAATAATTTATAACAATTCATAATATTTTTATTTTTATGAGAATATATTAATTTTAATATAATAAGAAATATAAAAATATAAAAATATAAAATATAAGCAAAAATTAAATGTCGACGGGGTGAGTTAGAATTTTACATCAGCCGTACGTTTAATTTTAAATGAAACTTGAGGTTGAGAATTGAAAAAATACATGGCCAGAATTCTAGGAGTCAGTAAAGTCACGTCTGAGCCTCGTGTAAATCCCATAGTAGTGAGTGTTAATAGCCATACCGTATTTGATAATGATAAAATTTCTTTTATTTTAGTGGAAAATGATTTACTACGAATATAAAAAGAAATTAGAATGTTTTCCTTTTATTAGAAAATTTTAAAATTTAAATGATAAGTCGTGAAAATTTTAAAACAAACTGACTTATCTTGAAAGATGGGTAAGCAACGTTAAGTCAGCAGCTGTGTGTTTTTACATTGTAAAGTTATTTTAAATTTAAAGCAGCACTTATCGTTGTCACGTGGAAATGAAGGGTATGTCTGCCTTCTTAATGATGACAACAGGGAGAGGTTTGGGATGGAAGCCAGTTAAGTCAAACCTTTTCTAATTCTAATCCACTAATTACCCGATATTCTTATGTTTAAAATTAAGCGAGACGAGGCGGAGATAGAAAATTATATTCCTTAGTTTATATATTGATTTTTGTTTTTATTTTTAATTTTTAATTTTTTATATTTTCTTATATTAAAATTAATATATTTCATGAAAAATAAAAATATTATGAATTTTTATAAATTATTTATTAAAAAACATTCTAATTATTATTATTATTATTTATATTAAAGTATAAAATAAAATAATAAAAAATTATTTTTAAAAATATAATCGGGGCGAGGCAGGAGTAATAATACATGAACCCGTCTCAAATTTGAAAAAATATGTAAGGCAGGAGAATTCGATTTACGGAAAAATCTGAAATCGTAATTTTGGTTGCGAAATTATAATTCATTAAAAATCAGAAATTTATTCTCTGATCTCGGATGTGAAGCGGATTATGCAGATTGGAATTGTCTGTGAAATCTAAGCCCAGCACGTAAAATTTCATTGGTCAGAGACGGTCAGTTGACACGTTTTAGAGGCATCAGCGGATTCAGTCTTGAGTAAAGCGATTTCGATAATGATCTGAGTCACATATAACGTATCTTCGTGTGTGCTTAAGTGGTATAAGGAGTAGAGAAATAATGAAAATGGACCAGTGAGATAGTGCGAATGTCAAGCGAAATGGAGGAACATGTAGATGGGTTTGAAATTTGATTTGAATCACAAAATGACAAAATAAGTGTGCATGCCTTGTCTTCTCCAACAAAGCAAAAACGTGAATTGAACAAAAAAATAGATCCAGTGGCCGAAAATGGTGGTTTAAGAGACGGTCTACATTATCTACAGATTCTGACAAATGGAGCCGTCGGCGATCTTGGGACAAAGAAGGAGAAGCGCTCTATGCGGAGAGAACTGGCGTGAGTCTGAGATTTAGGAAGTTCGCCAGTCAGGAGGTAGGGGTTTCTCACTCTTGGGTTCTGTCCTCTTTAAGTCTTTCTGAATGTTTGAGTCGATTGAGGCGTTATGGGCCGCGTTTAGTGATCCCAACCATGGAGCCAAGATGTGAGATTTTTTGAAATCAAAATGAATGCGGTAGTAGTGACACTTTGGTACAACTGAAACGTGAAATTGTATATTTATATGTTAAGTCGTAGTGATTGAAATTTAGTAGGAATGGCCCAGTGAAATGCGGGTTCTAAGGTGAGCGGAGTGGATGTAATTTTTCGAATAGTAGCAGGGTTTATTCTCGGCTTGATCTTAAAATATATTTTGTGAAAATATGTGTTTGGTCAGTGATTTAAATTAAATTACTCGTGTTTGATCATTAGCTCAAGTGAGCTAATTTTGATGTATGAAATGAATTTCACGTGATTGTGATTGTGTGAATTGATTGTTTGTAAATATATGCATGTTTATGTATTTACATGTGAATTAGAGCTGTATTGGGATTGTCATCGTACGTGTATCTTATTTGGAACGTACTAGGACTATAGGAGTGAGTCGTGAGATGAGTCACAGAAAATGGTTCGGGTTGTAAGTATTAATTATCGGGTAGTCAAATTAAAAATATCAATGATCGAAGGCGGCCCGATTGATATACATCGGAGAGGTAGTCCTGAAATAATATCCAATCGTCGGAGGCAGCTCGAATTGATATACATCGGAGGGGTAGTCCTGAGTGTATCAATCGTCGGGTGTGATTGATATATACACATCGGAGGGTTGTCCACAATCAAATAAAGCATGAATTCTCATCTGAGGCTTAGGCGAGTGTGAGAAATCGTGAGGACTCGGGATCTAGGTTAATTCGTATAGGCGTTAGTAGGATCATCCGTTTTCTTGAATATATGTTTATTTTGGAACATACGCCTTGCACTTAGGTGGAGAGTAGTACGACAGTGATTAAAATTTGCGAATTAGGCTGGCGCAATAGGGATGTTATTTCACAGTGCGAGGGGAGCGTGCGAGGGACGGCTCGTCACAAGGGATTGAGGATTGAAGAAAGCGGGTTGTGGCTTTACAGTTGATGATATATACATGTATTGAAATGTCTAATTTTAATATATGTATTGTATAAGAATGAAAATATTGTAACTCTTGTAACTATTTGGTATATAGTTGGATTCATAGTTAGTATGTATTATGAGTATCGTTTGTGGGCCAGTGGCCGTGTGCCATTGAGATTAGATATATTGGATATATTGCCTTTGTTTGGGACAGTTATATGCGGGGTTTTGTATTTGGTAGAGCTCCCGTACAAAGGAGACTTTACGATTTTCGTAATGTTGGATCATGAGCATTCAGTGTTTCCGTAGGTTGGGTGGTCGCGGACCCCGGGTTTAGGCGTCGACTTAGTATCGAGCATAGGTATCACGACTACCTAGGGCTTGAAGTTTGGAGAAGCAGGCCATAGTCTTTGAGGTGTAAGCACATCACCCACTTGGGTGTGGTTCGATGTAGGTTTAGGTATGAGATTACCTAGGGAAGGCACGGGAAAATTAGAACACTGCATGTGTTTTGATTGTGATCATGTGATTGTGTGATTGATGTTTATAACATGTTGATTGATCATGTGTTGTGTTTGGATTGTGTGCTTAAGTGGATAGCACTTAGGACAAATAAACTAAAATGTTGAACACTAGGATTAGTGTGAGAACAAGTTGATTGAGAAAATTTTTGGCAAAATGGTCGGAAGCAGTGCGGGCGGCCAAGTATCAGACAGCGGCTCCGAGTTTTGGACAAACGAGTGAGTTTTGTGGAAGCTGGAAAATTGTCGATTTTGCCTGAAAAAAATAACTAAAATTTCCCGATTAAAATTTTCTTGAAGTAGCGGAAGCTGCGATGAGAATGAAAAAAAAAATGAATGATGATGAAAATTATTTTCTAGGTTTACCAATTGGAAAGCGAAGAAAATGGAAAAGAATGAAGAAAATGAATTTTATAATTTCTTAAATTGTCGAGAGAAATGAAAAAAAAAAAGCATATAGGTATATATTTTATTGTTTTCGATGTTTGGAATAAATGAAAAAAAAAATTTGGTGCGGTTACAAATGAAATTTCTTGCCCATTGATCATAAGAGCGGCGTTGGCGCGGTGGGCGCTCGGGCCGCAGGTGGGCGCTCGGCACGTTGTGGCGCTCGGCACGGCACGGGCGCTGGGCGCTCGGCACGGCATGGGCGCGTAGGCGGCGCGGCGCGTGGTCTTCAGGAGCACGGTAGGGGCGCGCAGCGGCAGGCGCGGCGGCGCAAGGCGGCCGGCGCCCAGCGAGCGCGGCATTTGGCGCCTTGAGGCGCGACGGGCGGCGTGGCGGATGCGCGAGAACCTGGCGGCGCCTGGCTGAGCGTGAGTACGTGCACTCTGTGCACTCAGCTGTTTTTGGCCCGGTTTGACTCGGTATTTTTCCGGAGTCAGATTTTTGGACATTGTTCGTGAACCCGGTTCATGAACACTGTTCATCACAAAATTTTCGAAAAAAAAATTTATTAAATTAAATAAATAAAAATAAAATAAAATCAACTAAAATTAGACAAAATTTTCGAAAAATAAAATTTTCAAAAATTGAAATTTTCGAAAATAAAATTTTGTTGAAAACAATGAGCCCAAATGAAATTGATTGCCTTGCATTACTGTAAATCCCAAGGACAATGTATCTGCTTGATTTATGTGTATGATTAGTGTCTCACGAGCATGTTTATGCCCAGAATCTTGTAATTAATTTAGCTGTCATGTTAATTGTGTAGATGGCTAGTAGAGGACGAGGGCGTGGGGGTGTCACGGGTCGCAGTCGGGCACCCTTAGACATTTGACCAACCGCCGGTGTTGATCGGCGGGCCTTTCAAGCTGAAATTTGTAGGGTGCGGCGGGCGCTATCGCCTGGGAGCTAGCATAGCGGGGGTGATCGGAGAGACCTAGTAACCTCTAGAGATTTAGGCGCACCACCCTCAGAGCATTCACGGGAGGGCAGGTAGTGGCGGACCATTGGTTTTATGCGGATCGAGGAAGCGTCTTTGGAGGTTATGGGATCACCCTCCCGTCTGACGGGGATCGGGGTTAGTTGCATTCCGGCTAGAGAGGCGAGGCCCAGTATGGCTGAGTGGAGATGAACAGGACTTCTAGAGACTTAGAGGTTATGACATGGGTAGAGTTTCGAGGCTGTTCATGGGTAGTACTCCCGGGGAAGCTGCGAGGCATGCTAAGGCTGGGAGTTCTAAATTTTAGTAGGGGCTGTTGTGATGGACTAGCTAGATTCTGAGTTAGGCTTGATTTGGCGATCGATTAATGTGGCCCACCGTCTTTGGCCAAGGTGAGAGATTCGAGAATAAGGTGAAGTTATAGTGATGAGGATTGTGAGACTTAGCTACTGAATGGATTCCATGGTTGGAACTGACCGACCATAGAAGAGTTAGGCTTAGAGGTTGAGACCTTAGAGGAGCCATTTTATGTGAGTTCTCCCCTAGGGATTAAGGCGAGAATAAGGATGATAGGTAGAGATTGCGAGTTGGAGATCTTGAGGACTCAACTCACAGTGGACCTGAGGATCATGGACATGTCAGAGTTCGATGTCATCCTGGGGATGGATTGGTGGCGACTTCTGGGGTCGTTATCGATTGTGAGCGCAGGAGAGTTACCGCCTACACACGGGACGGTACTCGTGTGGTATTTCAGGGGGACAAACATGATATTTTGCCACTGGGACCGGAGTATCACGAATCCCGGGTGTCGGGACCCAGTTAAGCGGGTTGGCTAGCGACCTTACCACTGAAGGCGAGTGAGACGGACTTAGATCTACCTCGAGTGGTTTGCGAGTATTCGGATGTTTTTCCAGATGAGCTACTTGGACTACCTCCACATAGGGATGTAGACTTTGGTATTAAGTTACACCCTGGTACTTCACCCATCTCTATGACTCGCCTTAGGATGGCACCCGGTTGAGTTCACGGGAACTGAGGTCGGCTACATGAGCTATTGGACAAGGGGGTTCATTAGGCAGAGCATTTCACCATGGGCGCTCCGGTTCACATTTGCAAGAAGAAGAGACCAGACCCTTATTGTGCAGTGACTCTGACAGTTGAGCAGGGTTCACGATCGAGAGGCTCGGTACCATTCACAGGATTGGCGATTTGTTTGATCGATTGAGGAGGCGAGTCTACTCCAGATAGACGCCCGCCCTTGTTACCCATCAGGCGAGGGTTAGGGATCTGGGATATATCCTAAGGCGGCGTTAGGGCGCGTAATGGGCACTATGAGTTTGCGTTGATGCCCTTTTGATTGACGAATGTTCCAGCCAGCATTCATGGATCTCATGCATAGAGTATTCAACTATCTCATCGGTTGTCGTAGTCTTCATGGATGACATCTTGATCTACTCCCGGTCAGTGGGGCGTAGTATCGATTGAGGATCGTATTACAATTGGCGAGACCATCGAAGCAATACGCAAAGTTGATGAAGTCACGGTTTAACTACTTGGTGGGGTCTTGGGACACGTGTGTTGGCATCGGGCGTGTCGGTGGACCCGAAGAGGTTGAGGTCGTGATGGGTTGGGAGGGCAGTAAGTCTTTAGAGATCACGTGGTTTCTTAGGATTAGTGGTATTATGGGAGATTCGTGAGGATTTCTCGGATAGCGGCACCTATGACTAGGTTGACCGGAAGAATTCGAGTTTGAGTGGGATGGCCAGATGTGAGGCATTCGGGAGTTGAAGGGGAGACTCCGCCGGCTCCTATCTTGATAGTCCGGACCCGGGGAGACCAAATTACCGCAGTGTATTATGATGCCTCGAGGCGGATTAGGATGTGTTTGATGCGATGCGGGAGGGTAGTAGCCTATGGTTCTCGTCGATTGAAAATCATAGGCGAAATTACCCCACACCGCAGCATGGGTTGGCGGCCGTAGTCACTGCCGTCTTGAAGATTTGGCGCCACTACTTATATGGCGAGGAGTTCGAGGTGTACTCAGACCATAAAAGTCCTGAAGTATATTTTCCACTTGTGATGGGACCTCGATATGAACCTTGTAGAGATGGATGGAGTTCCTAGGATGACTTCACTTTGCATTACCATCCGGTAAGGCAAATGTGGTAGGCGATGCACTCGGTCGGAAGTCACGAGGCGTTAGCTGAGTATAACTTCTCTCGAGTGGCGATGCTTTCGAAGGCTACATTAAGGGCGGTTTAGACTCTGATCTGATGTGAGACTTCGGTGTAGGGAGTTTAGTGGCTACACCGTCTACGATGACGAGTGATTGAGTCAGTGCGGGGCCGAGAGATAATTAATCCATCGAATCGTCTGATCGAACCTGCCGAGGTGACGGGGCTGGGCCAGATTCACGTAGATGGTAGTGCTTTCGATATAGGGACGGGTAGTAGTTCCCCGAGTTGACCGATTTGAAGAGGAGATTCTCGGTTCCTTGCTCTCGATTTCTGGAGTGCATCGGTGTACGAAGATGTGCGGGATCTTCGTTGCGATGTGTGGAGTGGGATGAAGAGACACGTGGGGACTTTGTTGACGATTGTCTCACGTGTCGGCGAGGTTAAGGCTGAGCATCGAAGCGGCCGGTACTTGACCATTGGAGGTGGGTGAGTGGAAGTGGGAGCCGTCGCGATGGACTGTGACCCACTTGCCTGAGGCGCGTGAGCATGGCGGTATGGGTGATGGTGGATCGGCTCGCAGTGGCCGTTTCTGGCCAGTCTGCGGATGACCTTCGCACTGGAGATTACATCGGTTATGCATTCGAGAGATAGTCAGGCTACATGGAGTACCGGTATCCATAGTGTCGGATAGGGACCGAGTTCTGGCGCACTTTTGGAAGAGTTTCAGGCTATGGGCTTCTGGGCGATTATGGTCACAGTTCCACCCTCGAGACCGGGTGGTGTCTGGGAGGACTATCACGGTGTTAGGGCGTACTGCGAGCGTAGTCTTTGGATCATAAGGGCAGCTGGGAGAACGCCCTTTAGTGGAATTCGCCTCTGATGCGGTTATCGGCGAGTATACGGATGGCACCATATGAGGCATTGTATGGGGCGGTCGCGGTCCTTTAGTTATGTTGTTGGACCGAGGTGGGGAGAGCTCGAAATCTTGGTCGATCGGTCAAGACACCTCCGTGAAGGTGAGCTTGATACCCTGGCGTCTTCTCGGCTCAGGCCGTAGAGGCCCATGTTGATGTGCGGCGTCGGCCCTTAGAGTTCGGAGTTGGGATCACGTCTTCTTGAAGGTGATGCTAGAGAGGAGTGGTCGGTCGTGGCCGTGGTATCGTAGGAGTTTTATTGGGCCTTTCGAGATACTTTCCGAGAGGATGGGGCGTTATGGCGTCTTGGGTTGGTGTTCCCGCCCGACATGTCGGGTGTCCACGGTGTTCCGTCCATGCTCAGGAAGTATACTCGGATCCGATCATGGTGGATTGGGAGACGGATAAGAGGTTGACCGCGGATGGGACCTTCGAGGAGGGACGGTGTGCATTTAGATAGTCGTGATCGGGTTTGCGACGCAAGACGTCACGGCTAGTGTTGGTCGTATGGCGTCACATGGAGTGGAGGAGTGTAGTGGGAGCGCGAGGACACGATTCGTGCCACCTATCCCTTCTTGTTTAGGGATGAAGTGCATTGATTTAGTCGTTTAAGAATTAAATAATGTTTTACATGTCATGGTAGAGTGCACGTTGCGTATCTGTGTAGTGATGAATGATTGTCTAGAATTTGGAATGAAATTACAATTTAGAGGGAGAATGTAAGACCAGAAATTCGATTTACGGAAAAATGGCAAAATCGTAATTTTAGTTCACGAAATTATGTTCGGTTAAAATCGAAATTTATTCTCTAGATATCGGATGTGAAACATATTACCTTTATTGGAATTGTCTCATGGAAATCTAACTAGCACGTAAAATTCGTTGAATTAGGGCGGTCGGGTTGACACGTTTTCGAGGGCATCACGGTTCGGTGTAAGTAAAGCGATTTTCGATGCGACAAAGTCACGTATAACATGTACTCATGTGCCATAAGTGGTATGAGTAAGAGGAAATAATGAAAATGGACGGCTGAGATAGTCATAGAGATGTAGCAGG
Organism: Tetrastigma voinierianum; assembly: GCA_016808115.1. NCBI lineage: Eukaryota > Viridiplantae > Streptophyta > Magnoliopsida > Vitales > Vitaceae > Tetrastigma > Tetrastigma voinierianum. The sequence goes on along the minus strand of JAEQBH010002402.1, from coordinate 78,244 downwards.
AAATGGAGAGCATGTGGTCGATTGGAATTTGATTTAAGTCACAAAATGACAAAATAGTTATGCGTCAAACATGCTTCTCCATAAAAAGAAGCAAAAACGTAAATTGAACAAAAAAATAGATCCGGTGGCGGAAATGGTGGTTTAGAGAGAAGGTCTCGACCTCTCTAGATTCCTGTTTCAAATCAGGCCTTAGGTCTTGAGTTAAGAAGGAGGAAGCTGCTACGGAGAGAACTTCGTGTGGAGTCTTAGGATTTGGAGTTTCCTCAAACTCCCAGAAGTGGGGTTTACCACTTGCCAGGTTTTGTCCTCTTTAAGTACTTTCTGAAGGTTTAGGTCGATTGAGGCCGTTAGGAATTCGTTTGATCGGTCCAGACCTTGGAGCCGATGTATGAATTTTTGAAATCTCAAATGGATTAGCCCGTATTGCGACCACGGTGGCAGAATGGTATGTTATATGTTTAAATCACGTAGTGATTGAAGTGAAGCCGGGAATGGCCGTGAAATCTTGAGTTCTGAGGTGAGCGGAGTGAATGTGATTTTCGGAATGAATGTAGGGTTTATATTCCCGACGTGTTCTAAAAATATATTTTTTGTGAAAATATGTGTTGGTCAGTGATTTAAATTAAATTGCTTTCGTGTTTGATCATTAGCCTAAATTGAGCTAATTTTGATGTATGAAATGAGAATTTACATGACATGATTGTGTGAATTGATTGTTTTGTAAATATATGCGTATTTATGTATTCACATGTGAATTAAACTGTATTAGGATTAGCATACATGCATTCCGTATGCGGCTGGAGCAGCCTGGTATAGAGTGAGTGCATGAGATGAGTCTAGAAAATGGTTGGAGGGTTGTCTAAAAATATTAATTATCGAAGGGTAGTCCAGATTAAAAATACTCAATCGTCGGAATGCTTCGAATTGATATCTGTCGGAGGGTAGTCATGAAATAATATCCAATCTTGGATGACCCCGAATTGATATATACGTCGGATGGGTTGTCCGCAAATCAATCAAAACAATAATTCTCCTCTGAGGCTTAGGCGAGGTGTGGCGGTCGGTGAGGACTCGGGATCGGGATTGGTCATAGACATTCAAGTAGGATCATCACGTTTCTTGTCTTATGTTTTATTTTGGAGCATTCTTAATTTCTTGACTTGGGTGGAGAAGTAAGCGAAAACTTAGGGAGATTTCCCACTCTGAGCATTAGCTCACCACAGTCAAGATATTATTTTCTGAGTCTGAGGAGCGTGCGAAGATGACTCGTCTAGGGATTGAGGATTTGAAGAGTCGGGTTGTGGCTTTGGTTGATGATATATACATGTATTGAAATGTCTAATTTTAATATAGTATTATATAAAATTGAAAATATTGTAATACGCAACTATTTGGTATATAGTTAGTTCATAGTTAGTATGTATTACTGAGTATCGTTTGTGAGGCCCAGTGGCGTGCCATCATGTGATTGGATATATTGGATATATTGCCTTTGTTGGAACATGTATATGCGGGTTTGTATTTGGGTAGAGCTCCCGATACAAAGGAGACTCTGGATTTTCGTGAAATGTCAGATCTTAGACGATGAGTGTTCAGCGGGTTGTGGTGGTCAGCGGACCCCGGGTTGGCGTCATAAAATAAACTCAAACCGTAAAAACCGATTAAATTAAATCAACCGTCCATTAAGAGTGAGCCCGGCGGGAGGCTGAAAATAATCCGTCCCACATTTCTTATCCTCTTCATTTCTTCGTGTAAAACAAGCAAGCTTATCTTAATGCTATTAAGTACTATTTAGCATTAAGCTTAAAAAAAATTATATTCAGTATTAAATGAAAAAAACAAATATCACCTCAAACTTCACCAATTTAGTGAGGAGTACAATTAAGGAATTGGATGTCGTCAAACTCACTTACACGCCAAGGACCAAGAAAAGGGTCCGACAAGGTAATAAGTCTTTCGTAATAATGAAAGACATAATATTTCTTGTATAATTGAAAAATAGATTTGATGAATTTTTCATAATGGGTTGTTAAAGATACCAATAGAACTATAAAGATGGAATGATCCGATTGCGTGACTTTGAGATAGGGTTCTAACAACCAAATATAATGGTTTTTCAAACTTAGAGATCGAAGGGAATTCTAAAATAATTACAGATTGTTAAAAAAAAAGAAAATTACCTAGTTTAATTATTCCACTCATGAAGGATATTTGGAAATCAAAATCTAAATATTTATAATTATTATCATATTTATAAGGAAACGAATAAAACAATGAATTTTTAGGTAAGAAAGATATTTGCAATATTGATTCAAATATTCGATGAATCATATTTGATGGTCAGATTATTTTAGAGAATTTAGAAAATTTACGTTTGAAGATCACTATGGATCTTCTTTTGATCACATTTGTCTTAAAATAACCAAAAACAAAAATTTCATTTTGTCTTTTTTTTTTTTTTAAATGTTTCGATTTCCCACCTTCCAGAACCACGGCCACTGCGGCTCTTGCGAAATCCCATCTTTGTAACCTCACACGCGTAACGTATCACCAGGGACAAAAATATCAGTCCCATGTATCAGAGATTGCCTTTGCATAATTGAGAAGATTCCAAGGCATTAATAGGTCCCATGTTCATGATAAGAAACTATAAGAACTTAAAATAATCACAGGCATCTTTAAATATAGACTTAAAACAACTTGGTTTGTGTTAAATAAAAAAAAAACGTTATGAAGTCATTCACCGCATCGAAAAAGAAGTAATGGTATTTAATTCTTTGAGTGCTGTCAATGGATCGATAAGTACTAAGTAGTTGACTTCTTTGACATCAAGATCTATATATCAACTAGCTGGAGTTTGTACCATTTGGATCTCTTTGTTAAACCTATTTTCCTTCTTCAGTTATGGCTTCTTCTTCTTCTTCTTTTGCTTCTTGGAAGTATGATGTGTTCCTTAGTTTTAGAGGGGAGGATACTCGCTGTGCATTTACTGACCATCTCTGTAAGGCGTTGCGTGCAAAAGGAATTGAGACCTTCATGGATGATCGGATTGGAAGAGGTGCATTGATTAATCCGACTATTCTTACAGCAATTGAAAAATCAAGGCATGCCATTATTGTTTTGTCAGAAAATTATGCATCTTCAAAGTGGTGCCTAGATGAATTGGTGAAGATATTGCAGATCCATAATACCGAACAACGAAGAGCTGTGCCAATTTTCTACCATGTGAATCCGTCAGATGTTGGAAACCAGAGGGGAAGTTTTGGAAAAGCCTTGGCAGACCATGAAAAGAAGTTGAAGGTAGACCCTCAAAAGAAGTTGAAGTATGATATGAAGAGGGTGAAGGAATGGAGGAAGGCTCTCACCCAAGTTGGCAAGATATCTGGCTTAGCCATCGTAATAAATAATTTTCATTGCACTTCCTTATTCGTATGTTTAATTTCCCCACTGTATCAATTACCCATAAGATGAAAATTTCTTGAAATCTCAAACAAGTTCATTTCAACAAAGAGATGCTAATGAAAAACCTTGATGTTGAACATTATTCTATGGAATACTAAGGACGTATTAGATCTTGAATCTTGCGAAGGAAGAAAAATGATTGTTGAAATCACTTAGATTTAAATACTAAAAAAAAATGTGTCTTTAAAACACAATTTTCAGTTGAATTTATTGAAAGCACTGTACTTTGAAAATAATTTTGAAAATGTTATATTTAATAAAAAAATTTAGAGCTATAATTTTTTTTTCAAAATCCCTCAATTGTTACAATGTTTTGGAAGTTCTTATTATAGAAAAAATTTAAGGTGTCTTCTTCTTTTATGATTTAAAAAAAAAACATTATGATGTATACAATTTCGAATATTTGGAATATGTTAAGACAAAAAAGACAGTTGCAGCCCATCTCATTATCTCTAGAAACTTAATTAATTTATAGACCTTCTTCCTCATCTTCTTTTATCTTTATTCTTTTTCACTTTTCATTTCTATTTTTTACCTTTATTCTTTTGTTTTAATTTTATTTATTTATTTATTTCTCAATGAAAGTAAGGTGTGACTGTGTGAGAATTAAAGGTAAGTAGTGATAAAAAGTTGAAGTGAGAAAGTGGAATGGGGAGGGAGATAGGATCTAGGTAGGAAAAAGAAATGTGAATGAGGATGAGTAAAAGATAAAAAAGAGTAGATGATGGCAGAGACCATTTTAGGGATACCATAACCCCCCTTTCCAAACTTTTATGCTTTATGAATCTTCTACAAGAGACAGAAATTATCTTGCAACTGTGTGATTAATTAATAGTTGTGACAAAATGTTATATTTCTTACTATGTAACATTTATTGGTTATCAAACCGACCATTACTTGTTCTTAAAATTGGCAGGCCTGAGACTTGGTTTATTGAAGAAATTGTCACAGATATTTCCAAAGATTTAAGTTGTGCATCCTCAACTTATGCAAAAAATCTAGTGAGAATGGATTCTTGCATGAGGGAACTGGAATCACTATTATGTTTGAAGTCAACTGAAGTTCGTATGCTAGGAATTTGGGGTATGGGTGGGATTGGTAAGACAACCCTTGCCAAAGTTGTTATAGATGACTTTCCCATCAATTTGAAGGTTTACGCTTTCTAGAAGGTTTAAAAGTACAGAAGTGTGGAAAATTTAGCTTTAACTTCTTTCAATGGTATTAGGGATAAAAATATAAATATGGGATTCACTTCAATAAAGGCAAGGCTTCATTCTAAAAGTCATATTGTTATTGATGGTCTGAATCACCAATCAATTTTAGAAACATTAGTAGGAGAACAAACTTGGTTTGGTCCACAAAGTCGAATCATTATAACAACACGGGATAAACATCTTCTAACTGTGCAAGGAGTTGATGCAATATATGAAGTCCAAGTTTTAGAGGATGATGTGTGAGCTCTTTAGTGACAGTGCTTCAAAAGTGATACCCACTCAAGGGAATGTTAAGAGCTCTGCATACATAATATCTTGCCTCAAGGTCTTCATTGGCGCTCAAAGTGTTGGAGTTGTTCTTTATGTAGTAGTAAGCGAACTGTGGATGGATACATCGAATAAACTGAGAAAAATCCTAATGGAAATTCAAGAAGTGTAAAATAAGTTTTGATGGATTAAAAGATGATGAGAAGCCAAACTATTTCATATGATATTGCGTGTTTTGAGGAGGAAGTGACTTAGCTTTTGTAAGGAAAATATTAGAAGATTGTGTGACTTCTTTGTGGATTAGTGGAATGAAAATTTAATCGATAAATCTCTTTATAACCATTAGTAATGGTAGATTAGGGTGTGGTTACTTCAAGAGATGGTGGGTTGGCATGTTTGTTCGCAAGACTTCTAAAAAGGCACGGCGGTAGCAGTTGCTTCAGGAGAACGGAAGGATATCTCTCATGTTTTGAAGCGTGTTAAGCAAATTGAGAATTCTATTTATAGACAATATAAACATACAGCATATATACATGTGCCATATATGCCTTTTCTGACATATATATGTATAAAATTTGTTTTAGATTATTATGCTCTATATCTTAGGATTTTTAGAGTGAAGTTGAAGGCATATTTCTCCAACATCTGGTTTGGAGGAGATAAGCTTCACCGTAAAGCCTTTTTCCCAGGCACTAATATCAGGCTGTTGAAATCTCTACCTATCTAACCTTTCGGATACTAAAGGAAAGATGCAATGGTGCACATTTCTGATGACTTCAAACTTCATTCTGATAGGTTAGTTATTTACAGTGGGATGATACCACTTGTGAATCCTGCCATTTGATATTGGGTGAGAATCTTGCTCACTTCTGCATGCCTCATAGCCATCTTACTCAGCTGGGAAGGACAAAGGTATGACTGATTAACTCTTTTTTTTTTTAGGATACTCTGTGATATATACTGATAATTAATGAAATTGATTTAAATATTTGTTATAGGTCTTTGGAAACCTTGAATTGGTGGATGTCAGTCATTCCCAATATATAGAGGCTCCTAATTTTTCAAGAGCACAAATCTTGAAGTGTTGATTCTCAAAGGTGCTTTTTGTTTGCTTGAGATTCACCCATCCCTTGGTGCCAACCAAACTTATTAAGTTGAATTTGAAAAATTGCATTAACATTGAGCATCTTCAAGCATCATTGGCTGGTGTCTCTTAAAACCTTGTCCTTTCTGGTTATAAAGCTAAAGAAGTTACCAAATTCCACAGCCTCTATGTCATGCCTTAGAGCTGTATTTGGTGGAATTTGCTATGACAGACCTTCAGTACTGAACAGAACCTTGGAAATGTTCAGGAGAATTCTGGGAATTTAAAGGCATAAGTGAGCTAAATTCCCATGGTTCCACTATTAGACAACTACCTTCTTCCAGTATTGTCTTGAGAAATAGTCATACTACTTCTCTTTCCTGTGGAAGTCGTATTTTATGAGACCATTCTTTTATAACCTCACTAAAATGTTTGAATAAGCTGAACCAACATGTGTCACTACCTTATGGAACTTGGAACAGCTTTCTAGGCTGAAGAGGCTTGAGGTGACAAATTGCACAAGGCTTCAAGGCTACGGGTGGCACCATCAAGCATACAACAACTGTATGCAAGTAACTGCACATCATTAGACTCATCTCTCCCCTGAGTCAGTTCTCAAAAATTTTTGGAGGTTTTTATTTGGTGATTACTTTAAACTGAGCCTTGAGTAAGACAGGCATGATGAAGTGTGGCATTGCATGTTGTTCCTTCCTTGGAGATCACTTATGACTGTATCAGGATTCTCTTCTAGTATCATATCATAATTTCCACCTTTCTCCATAAATATATGCTACTTTCAATCTACCTTTACGTACAATTTTTGCTTCTTCTAATTATAAATTGTTGGATATGTTATTTATTTTTTTTAAAATAAGGAAAATTTGTTTTAACCTAACCCAAACGATATGAAAACATTATAAGGGACACAAAAAATTAAGAGAATATGTATCAATAAAAAATGTATATTTTCCATTTTGTCTTTTATCTTATTTTACTTCTAAAATCATCCCCATTTTCTAAATCTAACCTTCAATTTATACAATCAGCTTTAAAATAATTTCCAGAGAGAAAACACCGATAAAAAAATCAAAATCAGAGAAAAAAGTAGAAGAGTATGATATATAAGATATTTATATGATTAATTGCATTACATGTACATTATAATTGTACATGTATAATAATATAATCTTTTTATTATTTTAATGATAAATAGTATTCTAATGTCAAAGCAAATATTATTAATAATGCTTAGATATAATCATATAATATGAAAGAAAAATATCCATGTGTAATGTTAAGAAAGATCCTTCATAGAGCTTGTTACATTCGTATATACAATTGTAATACAAAAAATTATTACTAGAGCTTGTTACATTCAATATACATTCATATTTAAAAAGTATTATAATAGCCTTATACGTAATGTTTTTAACCAATGGAGGAGACGAAATAGAAGACTTAAAAATGCGCCTCCTTGACATACCATGGAAGCATAGTCTCTCAGGGACTCCTCATGCTGTAGGAGGGGTTCTCATCGTATCTCTGATTTCTGTGGGGCTGCTTCAACGCCAGCTTGGCTAAATGATCCGCTGCTTGGTTACCCTCTCTATACACATGCTTGAGGCTCACTTTCCAACCCTTGTTAAGCCAGGTTTTGCAATCTTGAATCACATTTGAAAGGGAATTGACTATCTCCTCCTTCCCTCTCAGCCATCTATAGATTTTCAGGGAATCGATCTCTATCGTCAGTTTTTTGTCCTTTTCTTTCAAAAACATCTTGGGCCCGTGAAGGGAGCGACTTCTCTTCACTCTACTATTGCCTCCATGCAGGTTCGCTGACCCATACCAACTGCCAGACTCGTCTCTTAAGGAGCCTCTGAAAGCCTCACTTCTATCTGAATCTTCCAGAAGCTTCTGTCTGTGTTAGAGTTTGCCGTCCCAACCCGTGGGAGGCTGGCACCAACCTGTCACTCAGAGCCTATGGTTTAATTCACTATCAGTAGCTATCCTCTGTGGCTCCACGATTATTTCATGGCTGTAAGAACCACCACGTTATCTTCATGATCATCTTCTTGTCGTTGGCTTTATTAATTTCCTCCATATTCCAATCCACTGAGGGTGAATGTAAAAGTTTCTTTCAGGTCTTTTCTGCATTACAATTTAAATATTCAGATTCATGAGTCCAATTCTAAGGAGGATTCTGTTCTTCAAATATACACCCATCTTCTATTCTCCATCAGGTTCAGCAGTTTCTTACACCTTCGAAGAGTGGTCATGGATTCTGTCTCATCCACACACAGTAATGGCAATTTAGGTTGCTCTGTGAGTTCCTTCGCATTCTAATCTTCCGTATTGGTTAGCACTTTCTGTAATAAATATTCAACTGAGATAAAATTTTTGTAGGGTGTTTTAGTTTCAGTCGCTTCAGCTCCCATCCGATCTTACCAGTGAGGTACTCATTCAAGTAACTGGGGTTTGGAGGAGGGTTTGGGAAGAAACTTGAGTTCGGATCGTGATGGCTAAGTTTACAGTAAGGGTATACCGCCAAGGATCTCTCCCAAAAAAGGTGTCCTTTTTCATTCATAAGAATTTTAGCTCTAATTCCTTCCTTTCCTGATCACGTTTAGTTCTCTCCCTTTCTATGCCTTTCAAACAGATTTGATGAAGAAGGTTTCTTTTTATTTGTGGGTTCACCACCACTTTATGTATCTAGCTGTGATATCAATTGTGTATCTTCCATAACACGAATATTAGTTGTAATGCATTTAGGTTCACCTGTATAATTTTCCCCATTTATATCTTTAATAAGACAACTTCAATTTTTAGGACAATTTACTGGTGTCTTTTGCTATTTTTTGGTTGTTGTGTACTAAGATTAAGTTTGTATACTTTACGAAGTGTAAAAATTCTCTACATAATTTCTTGAAACCATGGGTTTTCCTTTTCAATCTTGTTTGTATTGTACCACTTATTTGACAGACCTGGTTACTGACATTCATTGCCATTTCAAAATTGCTTCTTTGTTTTTATCTACCAAATTCTTTTTTATTCTATTTTATGTTTAAAGTTGACAATGCTTTCCAACAACTTGAATCATCCATCCGTATTGAAGGAAATTTGAACAATGAACCAAGAAAATTATTGATCTTTGATTCTTGAAGAAAGAGACTTCAAGAATTCAAATCTTTGACCTCCACGTAAAAAGCCTCAAACATTCCATTAAGATTAAAGTTTCAAGTTGATAACATAGGAGTTTCAGTAGTGACAATGGAACATATCAAACTTATGGATTTGGGAATTAGAGAATTAAAAATTTCTTGAGACCATAGGTGCTTCATGGTATTTGCTCCATCATCGTTTATAAAATTCCATTAACCTTACTTTCTTTGATTTTTTTTAAAAAGTAAAATTTTCTGTTTTGATTATATACTTTCTAGACTACATTGGTCATTAATAAGTCTGTGATCATTATTCAAAATTTAATATATATAACCTATATATAAGCGTAGCCTTAAAATATTAACCAATTAATGGGAGAAAATTCCTTGAATTATTCATGATTTTAATATTTTTCACCATGTACCTAAATCTTTCATAAATCTTCTTTTTCCATTTATCAACATAATGTATTTTTTCTCCTCTCATTGTTATCATTTTGAAATTGGGAAGACAAGTTTGGTAATATCAGGAAATAACTGTATTATCTTACAATTACTGTTTAATTAAAATAGATTGGACTTTCTATTTGAAAAAAAGATTAGATCAGTAATATTATCATTTCCTTTATCAGTTCTGTCCTGGCAGATTCTTTTTAAATATTAATGTTTTGAAAATCAATGATTTTGAAAAGAATCTGAAAAAAAAAAAAACTTTGTAAGACGTTTAAATATTTGTATCATTATCATTTTATAATAGATTCTAAAATTGGATATTTAAAAAAAAATTGGGACTATGATCTTTCTCAACATTCTCAATATGTTTCTCTTTTTGGGAGTTATTAGTCTTGGATTTTGTTGTGTTTTCTGGCAGTGACTTCGGATTAGTTGACACCATGAACGAGGACATGAAATAAATATAAAGTGCAGCTAGTAAGTATGTTAATACTTAATTGCAGGTTTGCTAATTCTCTGCTATTATAGTACCAAAGCATGGCTCCCTCTTGGTTTATGTACTGTTACTTAGAAACCATGTGATCTTGAATTCACTTCCCTTTGAACTTACTGTTTTGGTGGCTGGACTTATCCAACGTTACCCGGCGGATCAGATCATGTATGGTTGGCGTATATTCCTTCAGTTTTCAGCTTTGCGTCTAAAAATGAGGTCATTCAGTTCCATTCTGGTTCAAGCTGCGAACATATTTGTGAAGGTGTGGATTTTCAGTATACGGTAAAGGTATCGATGATGAAGTTATTCTAATGGAGTGCCATGGTGAGTAAACCAAATTAATAAAGATGTTGATTCAGGACATTCAAAGAATTTGTTGACCAGAGGATAGATACACTGAACTAGCATTTGATTGCTGGGACAAAGGCATGCAACAGCTAAATTGTCCACTGTTTCTCAATTTATGAATGGTTTTAGATCTCTTCTTGACATATGTCTCAAAGAGGTTATGAGGATACTTAGTGTGATCTATTTAGTAGCACTTAGGTGCAGATGAGGAGCTTGTTTTATTATTATTATTATTTTTAAGTCAGTAGTTTCTTTGATTTAGTTTTGACTCTTTTTGTCTCAGGATACTTCATTTAGGGGCCCGTTTGTTTTTTTATTGAATGATGAACAAGACTTTTATTTAGCTGAATGATGAATAAGGTTTAATAGTATTAAGTATGAAATTGTTTATTTTTCTAATATTGTATTTCTATTCGATTACAAGTGCTTGTTTTATATAAATTGTGCATCTTTGTGTATAAAAAAAACAATTTGGTTAACTGTTACCGCGATAAAATGAAAAATATTTTTAAAATATATGTATAACATCTTAACATATTAATAAAAAATAAAAATAAAATAGTAAAGTTATTATGATAAAAAAAAATTTATGATTATCATTAAAAAAATAATTATTATATTTAATATTTTTATAATTAAAATATAATAATATATAAAATTAATAATTAAAAATAGATTGATAATGATTAGATTGTTCTTTTAAATATTATGTGTGATTTATAAGATTTTAGAATATTTGAGAATATTTTAAAATATTTTAGGAAGATTTTAGAATATAGCTTTTTCCTTTTAAAATATGGCTTTTTTTAAATACGAAAAGAAATATTTTGGCTTTTTCTATTCAGATAAAAATTTTAAAAATTCATAAATAAGTAATGTCAAAATAAATAAAAAACAAACGGTCTGAATATTGAAAGGAAATTGCTTTTAAAAAAAACTAACTTTAAACCAGCATCTCTTATTGCTTCGTGTAATGTTTTCTTTATTTTAATTCACTTGAAAATGCTGCTTTCAGGATAGTTGACTTAATTGCAAACCTATATTATTGAGACAATGGGTTTTGTTTTCTTAGATAAAATGAACTGGTTTTGTTTAGGGAATTAATAATTTTTATTACATATTTAGGTTTTCAATTAGTTTCTCTTGGTCATAAGGAAGTTCATTTGTTTCTATTTTAGAAATTATCCTTCACTTCACTTATGTCTGTGTAGGCATTCATCTTGATTGGATGGCGTCGTGAAGAGATCATGCGATACAAATGCTTGTCGAAGATATTATGTCGATGTAGTTGGACGGTGCCATCAAATCATAAGGGAAGGGAAAGCTTTTGGCTGCTGTTGAAGGATGGGTTCCTCTTAAGTTTAAAGTCATGATAGCCTTTTTAGAAACAAGTATGATTCATTACAAATAGCATGAAAGTAAATCCTTGATCCCCATGTGGAGGTTTGTTTGGCCTATAAAATATGTTTATTTGTTTAGTCTTGAAATTCTGTTAATCGATCAATTTTCTTAAAAGTTCAAACTCATAGTATTTGGGTTTAATATGAATATTATGTTTGTTAACAACATTCCCTTTCGTACGAGTCAAACAAACCAAGCGATGCTACGAATCTTAGGAGGATTGGTAAGTTCTTTGTGACCATCAGGCTTGGTACAGTGAGGAGGTTATGAGTTCAGTTATTGTCATGTGACGAGGTGTTCAAAGGCATGATATTCGTATTAAACCTGAATGCCTGAGCGAGAACTTTTAGGAGGGTTTGGTCTTTTAACATATTGTTGATATCAAAGCCTGGTTGACAAAGGAGTCTTGAGTTAAAACCTCCCAGTGTGGATATTACGAGCATAATATTAAGTATGGCTGAATCTCTTCTGAGTTTGAGCTTTTAAAAGAGTTGGTTGTTTAACATGGTATTAAAGTCTGGTTTGTGAGGTCTTGAGGTTAAACCCTCCCCATGTGGGTGTTAAAGGCATGTGTCGTATTAAATCTCTCAGGTTCTAGAAGCAGAAGGTGATGCCCCAGAAAGAGTTGATCTTTATGATGGACTTGCAAATGCGGCTCAATGAGATTCAAATATATAGCATAAAATGTGACTCGACTACAGGAACATTTCAAGCCAGAGTTTGATCATAATGTTAAGCGACAAGCTACTAACAAAAGTTGAGCATGGATTTTGGTTCTGCTCTCTTTAGCTCATGAAGCTCTATGAGTGTTGTATTTACGAGAGGTGTTCATAATTCGTTGGATAAGGAAGAAAGTGCTTTGGGTAATCTGTTAGTATAGACTAATTTTAAAGTTATGAAAATTCCTTTGACTCAGAAAGTAGATAATATCATGCTCATTTGCTCAAATTCCATCTAAACCTCATGAACTATATATTGAATGAGATCTAATGTGTAAACATCCTTTTTATATATATATATATATATATTTGTATTAGTAGACATAATGTTGTTTAATATTTATTATACCAAGGACGTGTTATATATTTATATTTAAGTTATATAAGGGATAAAATAGAATATGAAAACATGTAATACAGTTCCATGTTTGATATTTGTTTAAAATAGTATTATACGATTCTCACCATTATAGATGCTTTGCCTCTATGCTGCCATCGGAAACAGGTCCACCAGATGTGGGTATGGATTCCTGTCCTTATCATTTATTTGTTAATACATAACAGATGGTTAATTTTCCATATTATTTGAAATTTTCTATTCCATTCCATTCTAATGCTATAACAACGCATTCATTTGATTAGCTGTTCCTTTCCGATGGTGATGCGTTTTCAAAAACATATAGAGAAAGATTGCATTTGCTGAAAAGGAGTCAACGATATTATATATATATATATATATTCTCGAAAAATGAATTATTTTAGTTTTAAAACATCTAAAGGCTAAAAAGCTTTCTATCTGTTCAGAGCTCATAGGCCACAAAGGCTTTGAAAGTATGGAGTCATCCCCTTGAGGCCGTAGGGAGAAAAATTAACCTCCATAAGGTCTCCCCTTTCTCAGTACCGAAAGTAGAAAAACCCGTTTTTCCTCAATTGGACTCCTCTGTCCACAATGGGCGGGAGATGTCTTTTAATTTTAAGTTTTTAACCATTTAATTTTTATTTTTGAAACTAACCAAATATTTCTTATTAGAAAGGGTAGAATGGGAGTCCTGTGCGACAATGCTGCAGCAAGAGGAAGGAGGAAGAATCTTTGCATTTCTGGAAGTAGATCTGCTCGAGGGAAAGACGGTTCTCTCTGTTAGACTTGAGGCTAAATGGTAGGAGAATTTTGGAGGTAACGAGGCTTGGCTTTATATTGCGGAATGTGAAGGTTTGTTGGAAGCTTTATTGCAGAAAGCAGGAAGAATAGGTAGGAACGTTTAGCTGGAACGAACGTTCGAAAAAAAAAGGAAAGAAAAGAACTTTTTATTTATGTGCTTCGTGTCTAGCTGCGGATGAAAGGAGATTCACGTTGATTTTGTGGTGCGGAGATTCCGTGGCCAGAAGTGCCGGCGAAGGTTAGGGTTAAGGGGAAGATCTGGTGGGGAGAAGTGGAAGCGGAACCAGACTTCTTGTTGTGAGGCCCCGGTCACTTTTCAGTACCAGCTGAGTCAAGAAAAGTGGGTTGTTGTTGTGGCCGATCAGCTTGCTGGGAGCTGGGCCTGGTCAAGAAGTAGGAAGTTGGGCAGTGTGGAGGCCCTGGACGAGTCAAGGAGGCTTTCTATCTTGTTTGGCTGTTCGGGAAAAGGGTTGCTGTGTATTTGGTTCTTGGGAACCCACAGAATCTCTCAAACATCAAAATGTTATTGTTATTGTTATTATTATGACTTGTTTGGCTGAGGAGGCACTCTCGAGGATTATGAAGGAACAGCACAGAGAGCTGAGCGAGACGAAGAGTATCGGCAGAAGCTGGAAATCAAGGTACGCCATTCTTTCGTTGGCTGTCAGGAATTCTTTCATTCTTTGGGGGCTGTGGGTTGCTCTCCTCCACCTTTTTCTTCTTTCTTCTCCTTCTCTTCGGAATGGAGGGTGTGGTGGATCGATGTTCGGGTTTGGAGGATGAGGAGGTGGTGGAAAGTGCAGGTTGAGGCTGGGCGTTTATCGAGATGATGGGGGAAGCTGATGATGTTGTAGGGGTAGGGGATTTTGAGGAGGCTTTTAGTCCAGGAGACTGGAGGAGCTGTGTGTGGAAGAGTTGCAGTTTGGTCAGCTGGCAGCCGGCGAATGGTTAAGATGCCAACAAATGGGTTTAGATTATGTATTTGTTGATTATAATAGTTATTCGGTCTTTTGTTTTCTTGAGGACAAAAAAAACTGTTTTTAGAATAGCAGTAATCTAACTATTGTCATATATTTTTTAAGCACTTTTTAAGAACAAGAGACTGTTCTTTAATTACAGGGTCAAATTCGGTTCAAGTGATCTTTCGCTTCTAAATCTCTTTCTTATTATAAGTAGTATTATTTTCTTATTATATGTAGGATTATTAAGTGATGGTTTGTTTTTCCTTTTACCCTTTTAGATTTACTTACAAGTGGAAGTGCAATGGCATGGGTGGAGTCGGAAAAAGATGGTATACATTTGTTGTATTTACATTATTTAGATGTAAGGTTGTTTTGGGATAATCATGATTTCTATTTAGATTCGTATGAAAAATTTGTGTTTGCATGTAGTAGGAGTTGCGAGCAAAATATATTTATTATTTTTGTTATATGTGCGATAGTGCCTAAAATAAAAAGTAGCCCATAGGCCCCGAGAACCACAGAATGAACGGGCCTTGAAGCTGTTAGCGTCATCGCTTAGAAATTTGTGAGAAGAAAACTCGGCTGAGAGCTGACATGCGTACGATATCTGGTTCCTCGAGAAGCAGGCCGAGGATGAGAAAAACCAAGCCCCGGTCGTAGAAGCGGTGATGAGAATTAATGTTGTGTACTTTGATGGCCGTGAGAAAAGGAAAACACTCCATATTCGTGACCAGATATCAGTGGGAAAGAAGGATCCCCAGTGATTACGACCTTCTAATTATCCTCTGTAAATATTTGAAAGGTTAGCGATAAGGAAGAAAAGATCGTTCCACCTACACCCACACGATGATGTGGGGGAGGCTGTTCGTATCGTCGTGAATAAGGAAAATCATCCATTGACCATCACTATAAATGCCCGAGGCAATTCCACGAAGCCGAGGTACACAAACACCGCGCCCAAACCCAGTTGAATTATTTATTTCTTTTAGTGAAAGAAATTGACGGCGCGTGGGTCGTGGGCATTTTACCATGTCGGATCATCCTTACGGTGCAAGTTGCGGGTTATCTGGCTGGCTGGCCTGGCGGCAGATCGGCACAACGCTCTACGGGCTCCGGTGATGTCGATAGAAAAAACACCATCGGTTTGGCGCGATGCGTAGGACATTGTTCCTACAAGTAAATGGTTCTCGATGGCGATGGTATCGACTCGAAACATGGTAAGTCATGAAACCCCCAGGGCCTTGAACCAAATAGGAAAATGTTGGCGGTAGAGCAGCAGGGAATCATTCTTGGGCTGCGCTCTTATGAGTATGAATCAGGCCTCCATGCAAGTCGATCGATGCTGTTAGGGGAGTTGTGAACTCACGGGCAGTCTGGCGACTCCTGAGCAACGGGCTGGAGTCGCAATACCATACCATTGCGAGGAGCAACAACACCTCGACGTCCCGGGAGCGATGTGGAAGAGAAGAAAATAAATGGGACCGGGGGCATGATCCCAGCATTGCCCCGAAGCGATCGAAATAAAGGAGCATGGCGAGGGCGATGGGTAGAAGAGCCACCCCTCGTCGGAGGGGAAGAAGTGATCTTGGGACAACGGTTCAGGGTCATGTCAGAAACTCGGCCACATGAAAGGGTGGTAGGTTCGAGCCACAGGTCTCCATGGGCTTTCACAGTACGACAAATGGGATCGGTTCTGGTAGGGTGTTGCTTCCCTCTCCCGACAGTTCAAAGTACGTGGTCAGGCTTTGATGGAAATGAAGGACCTCGTCAGACCACCTCAACACCTCACAGGAACCGGATCGAGACTCGTGGATGCACAGTTGTGAGATGCAAAGCCTTTGCCATCACTCTTAAAAGGCTCGGCCTTGGCATGGATTGACATATGCTC
This sequence comes from Tetrastigma voinierianum, assembly GCA_016808115.1. Classification (NCBI taxonomy): domain Eukaryota; kingdom Viridiplantae; phylum Streptophyta; class Magnoliopsida; order Vitales; family Vitaceae; genus Tetrastigma; species Tetrastigma voinierianum. Next base: position 61,636 of record JAEQBH010002402.1, on the reverse strand, counting down.
ATGACTCAGTCTCATGCTGAAGGAACTCTCCATGCTTTTTGTGTCCCTTCGCCGAGCTTGAGCGTGCGGAGGAAGCTGGCCTGCGTCGTAAAAGCCAGGCCATAGAAAACACGAAGTCTATGTCCAGATTCAGCTCCGAGTCACAGAGGTGGACATCTAGATGAAAAATTCATTATCAACCTTTATAATGAAATTGGCTTGCATCGTTCAAAGATAATGTTCTCCATCTGAAGAACCCTCGGTGTAGCTTGTAGTAGGGTGCTTTCATGGCCAGAAAATTACATCATTAAGGAGGCCCGCGCTTATTTCATAGAGGGGAAGCTCTTATACGAAAGGAGAAAACGAGGATGAAAAAGCGGGTCGGCGGGAGGCGAAGGCGGAGGGCCGTTATGGAGGGGTGGGAAGACGATCGATCCCAAAGAAGGTAATGTCCGGACAGCCCAGGTCCACCTGGCGAGGCTATCGTGCGGTATCCACCTCGGCGATTCGCACCTCCCAGCTGACCTGGTATCTCGAGTCTTGTCTGCGAGTACTGACGAAATTTTAGATGGCCACATCTCGAATGAAGACGGACCTAGCGAAAGAGACATGACCAAGTACTGCGACTTCCATAAAGATCAGAACATTGGGCGAGATATTTATGTATTCAATTAGAAAAATCAATTCTTGATCAGCGTGGACATCTCGCATTCGTGGCTCCAGAAGATTGGGCGGGCACCTCCTCCACCACGCGTCGGTCGTATTTTGCTGGCATCATAACCTCTAGAAAGATCGATGTGATTTAAGGGTTCAGCAGCGGTGGGAGTCTGGATCCGGTAGGAGGCCCCCTCTGGCTGGTCGGGGTACTAGATGTGATTACTGGCCGTGTCCAAGCTCCTCAATTGGATACCACCATAGCATTGGATCTGACTTTTTGAGGCTGTGACACCCGTGTGAAGTACCAGTTGGGTGACCAGGCCAGTTGTGGCCAATAAAGCGATCCACGGGTTCACGATCGACAGGCTCGTGAGCATATCTTGGCGTGTTGACAAAGCGTGGAAGAGAGAAGCAGGCAGGTGAATGCCACTTAAGGAGACCAACAAAAAAAAAGTTTTTGTTCCAGTCGGATGAGGAAATATGATCGAAACAAGGAGGAGTGCTCTACGAAATCCACCTGAAAACGATTAATGTATACATTGCCTTGATGAATTGATCAAACCAATTAGTCAAGCGGTTGAGAAAATGTGTGCGAATTTTTAACGAAAACCTCAACTAGCAGCCAAAGGGAATGCTAAAACAAACAGTGAACAAGTACGAGTTAGATGAGGAGATATGATCGAAAGCGAAAGCTCAAGTGCTCTAGATTTGACGCCCTCTATGTATATAAACTTTAGATTATTTCAAAACCTCCGAGGGGGCTCCACTTGCTTCCTATAGCACGATGCCAATAACTAAAATAAGCCATGTTGTGCCTCTAAAGTGAACTACATCGCACTCGGACCACATCTGAAGCCCAGAAACCGAGAGACGACTAAACTGGAATTTTATTAATTGTTATATGAGAGCATTGGTGAGTGTGACTATAGGATCATTACAGAGTGTTGGGGAAAATTGAGGTCTACAAATTCAAGGGTGCAATCCGTTTAAAATATCGAATCTAGAGAATAATTACAGTTTTTAGCCAAAATTACAATTTTACCAACGATACGACTTTGCCCTTTTTCGGTGAATTTCTCGGGTCAACATTCTCCCCTCCTTAAAAGATTTGTCGAAATTCAGGGCCAAATCACAATCACTCACATGCATATGCAACGTCGTTCATAAATGCGTATGCGATCGTTTAAATCGTAAACTAAACTATCTTCTGTAGCTAAATATAGAAGGATAGGTGCCGCGTCGTGTCCTCACGCTCCCACGTGGACTCCTCCATCATGATGCCTCCCATAGTACCTTCACCAGCTCACGGTCTTGCGTCGCAAAACACGATCACGGCTATATGACCTTTGCTGGTCCCTCTCGAAGGTCTATCTAGTATGTTCTCAATCTGCCCGATCATCACGAAAATTTGGATCTGGAGTATATTCCGAGAAGCATAGAGCATTAAACCTCGTGGTTGACATGTACTGGCGGTAATGCTAACGATGCTGCTTGTATTTGCTATCCTCTCGAGGATCTCGAAAGGCCCGATAAACCTCGGCGATAGCTTCCGCGCTTCACCTGGAACGACCCTCTCCGCACTCCCAGGCATCACCTTGAAGACGCAGTCTGACCTCGAACTCTAAAAAGTTCGTCGCACATCCGCGCCAGCTGCCGGTAGCTCTGGTCATTGAAAGCCCATTCTCCGATCGCCACCCTTCTGCAGAGGTATCTATCTGTAGGACGATGATAGAGCTCTCTCACCAGTCAATACCACTTGATGACTTGCACTTGTTGCACTCCCATGAGGTACCTCATCACGGTGTCATCACGTATGTACTCTCGATAATTGTATGGCGTTCACTTCAAGGCGATGTGCCTCCTGCTTCCATATGATCCGGGACGCATGCTGTGGCATGTCTTCAACCACGTAGCAATCCTCTCGGACAAATATGCTGAAGATTGAACTGACCATACTCATCGTCGGTAGTGTGCCCGCGCCTTTTGGAAAACTCTTCCAAAAGTGTCAGTAAACACGAGGAGTCCACTATCAAGCGTTTATGTGGATGCAGTGCTGTATGTGGGGTATCTCTCAGGATGTATGGCAGGCGGAATCTCTCCAGGCGGAGGTCGTCAGCGATGAAATCATGACCAGTGGCAGTTCAGGTATCACCCATCTTGATCGTAGCCTGCTTTGATGGTAGTGGGTCACTTAAGGTGTGTTCAATGGTGCTCCAGCTCCCGAAGCTCAAACCTCGATGGTGGGTAATGCCTGTTGGCTTTAGGTGCTTATACAGCCTTAACTTTGTGGCCCATGTGGGACATCGTGTTGAGGTCCGATGTCTCTTCATCCCTCCAGTGGTGTGAGATGTTGGTGCATCTTGGGCACCACACAGGGTGCCATGACCGATCAGGAGGGTGAGCTCCTGAGTGTCCTCTCTCTGAATCGATCAGTGGGAACCGTCCCTGCCGCCGAGGCGCATGCATTGAAGCAGTCCATTTCGTCACGTGCACGTTGCCGCCGGTCACGTGGATTTTCTCTGCGTCCTGCCAGCTGGACTGATGCTCGCCGGCGGCGGTAACCACGGCCCGAATTACCTTGATGCGCTTTCGTACTACATAGCCCCAATTGTCGGTTTCAAGCGCATCGCCACTCAGAAGCTATACTTTAACGCGGCTCCTCGCGTGACTTATTAGTGCATCGGCGCCTTGCATGCCGAGGATGGTAATGCAAAGTGATCGTATCTAAGAATTTATCCATCTACGCGTTTCCTCATTGAGGTCCATTGTAAATCTGTGATTTTTGTGGATTACAAGTACACTGAACTCTCGCCGTACCGTGGTGGCGCCCAGATCTTCAAGGCGAGACTCTGATGTGACTCCATGTCTTGTGTGGGGTAGTGCTCGTGATTCTTGTTGACAGAACCATAGCCACCTCCGATTGCCATCAGAAACACATCCCAATCAGGCCCTCGGAGCCATCACAATGCACGTGTACCTGTCCCTGTCCTGGGGCCCATCAGGGAGATGGGAGGCATTTGAAGTAAGTCTTCTCGCAGCTCACAGATGCCTCTCGCATTGGTGCATCCCGATCAAACGACCTCCTTTCGAGATTGACCTAGTCTGTAGAGTCTTATCATCTGATAGATCTACGCATGCGGTAATCGAGAAACTACATCACAGAATTGACGGCCTCTCGACTCATCTTTGCCTCGGCTTTTCTGCGGGTCGTGGCCACTCGATGCGACGCCACATGTCGAAGATCTCACATCGATGGCGAACTCGCGCCATGGCTTTGAGTACAGCGTGTCTCTCTCAGCAAGCGTAAAGAAAAGCGATCCTCAAAGTGTGCCTCATCTCCCCCCTTTATGTTGAGGTAGTCAAGATGTCATCCATGAAGCTACGACAAAATGATTTAATAGAGTTGGAATATGTCATGAGATCCATGAATCTTATTTGTGCGTGATTGATCAAATCCATAGTAGCTTCGAGTGCCCATAGCAGCGTCTAGCTTATTTGTCTTAAGAGTATATCTGCATCCACCAACCTCGGTGTGGTAACCGGTGCGAAGTACATCTTGGATTAGACTCGCGCTCCTCTCAGTGATGAATAAATCGTCAATCTGAGTAATGGAATGCAGATTCTTGATAAACAACGGTTATTTGTTGGTAATCAATGCCTGATGCGAAGGGTCTTGTCATGCTTCTTCTAAATAGAGTGGAGCGCCCATGGTGAAGTGCTCGGTCTAAACCAGACCCCTTGTCGTAGCTCTATCTTTGGACTTTGGGTTCTGTATTTCAACCTTGGTCTTATCTGTCAAGTCATAGAGATGGAAGTACCAGGTGTAACTCAATGGGAAGTCATAGATGTGGAGGTGTGTGGGTGACTCATCTGGAAAAACATCCTCATACTCGCACCTTGCTGGGGTGAGTCGTCAAGTCTCTCCCCCTCTACCAGTCCTCTAGAGATGAATCCTTGCTTGACCTTGGTATCACGACACTTGGACTTGTATCTTTGTAAGGCAAAAAAAATATTATCTTTTATCCCCTACGAAATACCACACAGTGATCCTGGCATTATGTGGTGCTCTCTGTATTTCGCGATTGATTGATACTATGTAGGCAGTGACTGATCCATCCCAGGGATGCGTGAAGACTCGACATTCCATGATGTCGGGTCACGTGTGGGTGAGTCCAGGATCTCGACTCGCTGACCTCGACGCCATCAAACCTGTTTGCCACCTGTGGGGGCTCTGTCTGAGGGCTCCTCACAAGGTCTGACCTCTGCCCGCTATCTCTCTACGTGGTGGGTCCCGACCATGGAGTCCGTATCACGGCGGGCCAAGTCCTCTGATCACGCATGTGGACGACTTGGTTATTCTCGAATCTCCCGACCTTGGCCATGTCGTGGCCGCGTAATCCTTGACGATTAGTGCTACGCCCAGATCTAGCGCGTAGTCGTCACGATCGTCGTACCTTTGCTTTAGCTCTGGAACTCTTGAGCCCAGCCGCATGCCTCGCAGTCTGCGGAAAGTACTTACCCGTAGACGGCTCAAAGTGCCCATGTCATAACCTGCAAGTCTCTGGGGAATACTGGCCAAAGTCCTCACCATACTGGGCCTATTTTCTAGCTAGAATGCGGCTAACTTTGATCCTGGGTAGTATCGGAGGTGATCTCCACTAGCCTCGGGTGCGTTCTCGATCTCTGCGCCAAACCAATGGTGCCACCATGGTCTTCTCCCCCTATTGAATGTACTCGGAGGATGATCATACTAAGCCTCGGAGGTTACTAGGACCTCCACTGTTTACTGCTATACCAACTTTGTGCAATAGCATTTCTTGTAATATCTACGGCCTCGGTAAAAGCTTCTTGATCAAACCTTTGGTGGTGTGACAGGTATCTGTGGAGCCCTCTAAAGTCCTGGAGTAAACTAGCCATCTATACGAATTAACATGGCTGATTAAATCTCAATACGGTATCTACCAGGCATAAACGCGGCCCAGAGACACTAATCTACATCATCGATTAATATACACATTGTCCTTGCATTCTGGTGTGCCAAGACTAATCAATTTTGCATTGATATTATTTTTAACAAAAATTTCATTTTTGAAATTTTATTTTTTGAAAATTTGTCTAATTTTATTTAATTTAATAATTTTTTTTTGAATTTTTTTCCCAATTATTTCATTATTGGAAAATGTTCCAAAGATTTATTCATCCTTTTTTTCTTCTCAGTACGCCCGAATAAATTCATGAAAATTTATTTTTCTTCATTTTTTCTTTAACTTTACACCTTTGTAAAACTTTTAGAAAAATATTTCTTCTCATCATATAATTTTTTTTTTTCACATTTCCAGCCACTGGAAAACACTAAAAAATTTATATACCTATTTTTTTTCTTCATTTTCCAAAATACTCTAATAAATTTATAAAAATTTATTTTCACTCATTTTCTTGATTTTACATAGTAAGAGCACAAAGAAAAATAATTTTCTATTTCACCTCATGATCTAACACTAACCTAGTGTTCACCCATAAGGATTTATTAAAATTTTATTTCGATTTATCGGCTTTCGTAAATAAATTTAGTAAAATTTATTTAACATTTATACTTTGTTAGTTTACATTTGTATTTCCTTAATTTCACACTCCATCTATGCTATCAACCAAGCATATCAATCATATAATTTCAATCACATAACACCTAACAATTCATATTATGCACAACCAAGCATGCAGCACACGTCACAAAATCAATCACACAAAACACCAAACTTTCTTTTGTCACGTACGAGTGTCACAGTTTTTATAAAGTGATTTCCTAAGGTAATCTCATGCCTAAACTCAACATCGAGACACACCTAGTGGTGATGTTCTTACCGCGACTATGGCCTAAAAGCCCGAAATCCTCAATCTCTAGGTTTTCCATATACCTATACTCTACATCAAACCACCCAAGTGGTGATGGATGCAAACCAGGCTCCTTAGGTATTCGTATACCTAGGCTCACGTCCCTAATTTGTGAGCCCGGGCAGGGGTCCGTTGACTACGGGTAGCCTGAAAACACTCGTGAATGTCGGGTGACCGGGCATTTACTCCGCGAATCGGAGCGGGGAGTCTCGGCTTTGTACGGGGAGCTCTACCCAGATACAAAACACCTGCATATACTTGTCCCAAACAGTGCAATAGATCGATATATAAAAATCACGCATAAGTATCCTGACCACTTGGAGCCCCATGGCTTGATACTCATAATACATACTAACTATGAATCAACTATATACCAAATAGTTACACAAGAGTTACAATATTTTCCTCTTACTCTGATATATATATTAAAATTAGACATTTCAATACATGTATATATCATCAACCAAAGCCACAACCCGGCTTTCTTCTAATCCTCCATCCCTAGACCCAGCGTCCTCGCACGCTCACATTGCACGTAAAATAATATCCATAGGCCGGGGTGAGTTAATGCTCGATGGAATCGCCTAAATTGGAGTACTCTCCACCTAAAGTGCGGTGCAATGTTCCAAAATAAACATACATTCAAACAAATGCATGATCCTGCTTGAATGTCTACATGACCTTGACTCGGATCAGGAGTCCTCACCGACTCGCGGCTGCTTTTAAGCCTCGTGATATGGGGTATTGTTTGTTAGTGGACAGCCCTGGAGTGTATATATATCAATTGGGGCGAGTCTCAGACGATTGATATATTATTTGTTTGTAGACTACCCTCCGATGTGAATATCAATTGCGCAACTCAGACGATTGATGTTTTTGTTAATGGACTACCCTCCCAGATGAATATCGATTGGAGCAACTCAGGCCGATTGATATTTTTAATTTGCCACTCGATAGTGTGTGTATTTTAGACAACCCTCAGAACCATTTTCTCTGAGACTCATCTCAAGCACTTTCACTCCTATAGTCCTAGGGTGTTCCGATTGCATATCTCTCTCTCTTCTCTTTCTACTGGAATGCATGTGTGTAATTCAATGAGTCTGATACGGAGTAAATATATAAACATGCATATATTTACAAAAATTTAATTCACAATCATGTCATGTAAATTAATTAATTCCCTTACATCAAAATTAGCTCACTTGGGCTAATGATCAAACACGAGCAATTCTACTTGAATTACTCGACCAAACATATTAATTCACAAAAATTATTTTTTGAGAACACTGTTTCGAGAATAGTGAAACCCTCGGTTACTATTCCCGAAAAATCACAATTCATCGGTTCACCTTGTGAACCCGAAATTCACGGCCATTCCCGGTCTTTTTCATATCAAGCATACATTTTAATGCATAATGTCATCACAAGCAGCCCACAAATTTCTGGACTGTCACGGCCAGTAAAAAAATTCTCAAAAAAATTCCAACAATTCGGTCCCGAGTTTTGGGTAGATCAACCTGCGGCCTCGAACAAACCAATGCATGATTTATTGAACAATTCATCATCCATTTTAACCCAAACAGTCCGTATCAGTTCATGGATGCTCCATTTGGTGTTCCAAAAATTATATCGGTCGGTCGAGTTTGGGACGATCATTCGACGTTGAGCCTCGACTAAGCGCGTGCATAATGCCGCGTGAATCTCAAAAATAAATCGGACCACCTCGGGTTGCTCTCGAGCTGCCAGATCCAGTTCTGCGTGTAGGCCGCTCATCGAGCGAGCTTTCCTTGCATCCGGTATGACGGTCGGATTTGCGTATTCTAAGAGAAGTCTCTCTCTCTAAAGAAAATAAAGAACACGCATCTCCACATTGTTTGGTTTTCACGTTTTTTCATTTTAACATTGGGAGACGACCTTTGTGCGAATTTTTGTCATTTAGTGATAAATTAATTCCTATAATGCCAATTTTGTCCCTCTTTTCCCATTTTTGACATTCGGCTCGACCTCGGTCGTCCATTTTCCTCATTTCTCTACTCATGCCACTTATGGCATATAAAGTCGTATTATATCTGTGTTTTTGCGTCATCGAAAGTAGTTTTTACGGCACCGAATGCGTGCACAGAAAATGTGTGAAGTCAGGCGTCTGGTCGATGAGGAAATTTTACGTGTAGCTAAGTTTTCGCGATACGATTCCTAACGATACAGTCGTTTCGTCATCAGGGACAATCTGAGAGTCAAAGTGGGTTTTAACGAGAGTGTTTTAATGTACCCATTAGACTTTTGCTTTTTCGAAGTTCCGAATTTTCTATAGATCTTACACTCATAACTATCATGATCATTTCAGTTAATGGTTTGTTTTGTTTCATGAAAGTTAGTTGTTATATATCTTAAATTTTGTTTATCATGACCAAGTGGGATAGGTTGTGTTGAACCACAGTTTATAAGATCATATTGATTAACATATTAAAGTATAAGCCTCATAGTAAAACCTTCATTTGTCCTCTTGGAACATAGTATCTAAATTTTGCCTTTTTTTCATGATCACCTCATTGTACCTTGAGAGTTCCTTTTTAGTATGATTGCCCTTCATGTGAACTATTATTTTCCATTGTTCTCCACTTCATGGTGGTTTTAGATCTCTTCGAGGAGATATGCACCAGAAAGAGGTTATGAGGATCCTTAGTGTGATCTCTTTAGATGCCCTTAGGTGTAGATGAGGAGCTTGTTTATTATTCTTTACGAATTGAGTAGTTTCTTTGTTTTGGATTTTTTAAAAGTTATGATAATTATATGAATCCAAATCCACAAGCAGGCTTAGGGCGAATTTAGTCATTACAATAACTTGGTATCAAAGTCTAGTTTATTAGGAGTCTGGGTTCGAGCCATTTCTTTGCAATTTATTCTTTGTTATTTGATTTGAAAGTGCCATGAACTTCTCCTATTTAGTTTATTTGTTTCACACACATGTGGAGTATGCATGTGAGGGAGGGTGTTAAAAGATACTGACCTGGAACATTAAACCCAAATCCTGGCTCGAGCTTTTAGGAGGGGGTGGTTGTTTAACAAGGTTTTGATTATTTTCCATGGGACACTTTGTAGTGTGTTTGTTAGATTACTTAGTGTAATGTTTTTCTTTGTTTTAATTCACTTTGAAGATCTTTCTTTTGGATAATTCCCGACCCAATTGAAAACCTATATATATTAGTTCAATGACTTTTATTTCTTAGATAAAATCGTAAGGGAAGTTCATTTAATTTCTATTTTTAGAAATTATCTTTCACTTCACTTTTCTAATGTGATTGTAGGCAGTCATCTTAGTTGGATAGCATCATCACGAGGATCATGCATTCATCGTAATAAAAAAGAACATTATCATTAGTTAGACAGGGTCACATCAAGTCATAAGGGAAATGGGAGAAAGCTTTTGGCTCTATATAAAGGAGATGAGTTCATATATAATTCATTACAAATAGTATTAGAGTCTTTTTAGACACGAGCATTATTCATTACAAATAGCGTTAAGAATTAGATCATACAAATCCGGGAGAATTTGTTTGGCCATAAAGGGTGTTTATTTGTTTAATCTTGAATTCTATGGAACACTATGACTCTATGAGAGTTGTATCTACATGGTAGTGTTTGTAATTTCTTACATCGGATAAGGAATAAAGTTCTAGGTAATATGTTAGTACAAGCTTCTCATAACAAAGTAGACACATTTTAAAATTATATGAGGCTCATTTTTATTTCGAAAGTAGATAATATCATGTTTATTTGAAAAAATTCCAACTAAACCCCACGACTATTTATTGAATGAGATCTAGCATGTTCTTTCTTTTCCTCTTGTTAGAAAAGATGGGTGGTTTTTTTTGCCTTTCTTGGTCTGAAATCATCTGTCCTATAGTTAGTCCACTCATGTTTGGGCTTTCTCTTTTAATAAAGTGGTTTTCTTAGGCCCGATCGACTTTTCATTTGATTTTTCTTTATTTCATTATGTTTTTATGTCGTTGACATCGTGGCGTGTGTTGTTTAATTAGATTGGTTTTGTGTGGAGCCAAATCGAGGTGACTCTATTGATCAAAATAGAGAAGTCTTATCAAATTTCTATTTGTCGGTATGGCTTTTATCGAGCACAAAATCTTGAGTAGGCATTTTAAAGATTGCAATTGCGTAGGTATTGAAAAAAAAAAAAAAGATTTTATTGAATGAGATCTATTATGCGTAGACAACCTTATATTTAATCTTTATGATACATTTGGTTGATAAAATAGGGAATGGGGAATAATATATATATATATATATATATATATATATATATATATATATATATATATATATATATACTATTTCTTCTTTATATATAGCAACCCATTCACTTGGATTAGTTGATTTGTTCCCTTTCATTCTCTTCTTTTTAGATTCTTGATCTACTTACAAATAATTTGATTTGCATACTATTTTAAAAAATTTTAAATTTCATTTAAATTACCCAAGATTTCTTTTGCTAAGATTTCAATAAGTATGTATTTATTATCTGATGTGTCCCTTTTGAGGATCTTGGTAATATTTATTATCTATAAAAAATACTAAATAAATAAATATTCCAATAAATTTTCTTATTTAGTATCCGTGGGTTTTTCCTTATGATTTTGTAGACATGGTAGATTCATGTTGGATGATTTCAAATAGTAATCAAAATAAGGTATTTCACGGGTTGTTTTAAATGTCAAGTTTAAAAACACTAAAATAAATTTAATCTTTTTTTTTATTATTAAAGCTTATTAAAAAAATGTACATATAAACTTTTTTTCAAAATAATCATCAAATTAGTTTCTTATGTTTTGAAATTGCATTCACAAATTACAATTTTGAAAATTAACCTTGAAATCACAGTTGCTAATTGCGATTTTAAGGTCAATTTTAAAATTTTGGTGATGCGTTTTTTCAAGACATAGAAAGATTATTATTTTGTAAAGGAGTCGATGTATGTGTATATATATATATATATATTTATTTATTTATTTATTTATTTATTTATTTTCTGAAAAATGAATTATTTTGGCTTTACACTCTAAAAAACTCTCTCTATCCCGGGCTCTACATGAGCCCACATGGCTTTTTGAAAGTATAGGTCTATCCCCTTGGGCCACAGGAAGAAAAGGCCCAACTTCAAAAAGGGCTCCCCTCCTTCAGGCCCACCAAGCCTTGAACAGGCCTATAAAAAACAACTGGGGGTGGGCTCCCATTTCTCAAAGCCCATCAGTAAATGCCCAAAGTTAAAAGCCCGTTTTCCTTAATTGGGACTCCTCTCTCTCCACAACCGGGTTCTCTTTGATATTAAACTCGGCCTTCTAAGAGTCAAATGGGCGGGAATGTTTTTTTTTTTTAACCAAAAATTTATTTTTCTTTTTATTTTTTATTTTTTGAAACTAACCAAAAATATCTTATTAGAAAGGGGCAGAGAGTCGAGACAAGCGAGGAATCACTGCTAGGGCTAGAGAAAAGGCAAGAGGAAGAAGGAAGAATCTTTGCGACTCTGGACGTGAATCTGCTCGACGCGGGGGGAGAAGATGGTTTTCTGTTGGGACTATAAATGGTTTGATATCTCTGTGTGGAGCTGAGGGGACTAGGGCGAAGGAGTTTGGATTTCAGTCTTTTTGAGGGCCCGGAAGCTTGTTGCAGAGATGCAGAAGCAGGAAAAATGGTAAATGGTAGGAGTTTTAAGCTTGAACGACGTCGTTCGAAAAAAGAAAAGAAGATTTCTTATGTGCTCAAAGGAGAAATTCACGTTGATTTTTGTGGTGGGAGATTCCGGTGCCTAGGGTTAGGGTCAGGAGAAGAGGACGAGCTGGGCCTGGTGAAGTAATCGGGCCTTTCGCTACGACCAGGAATTTGCTGTGTATTTGGGCCAAGCAGAAACCCACCAGTCCCTCAGGCCCTCAAATGTGATTCTTAGGACTTCGTTTGGCTGAGGAGACGAGCTCTTCTTATGAACAGCACAGAGAGCTGAACCAGACGGGGGCTGTGGGTTGTTCTCCTCCTTCTTTTTCTTTTTCTTCTTCTTCTTCTTCTCCTTCTCTTCGGGAAGGGGGTTGTGATGGATTAATGTTCGGGTTTGGTGGGTGAGGAGATGGTGGAAAGTGCAGGTCGAGACTGGGCGTTTATCGAGTTAAGGGGGGAAGCTGATGATGTTGTAGGGGTAGGGGATTTTGAGGAGGCTTTTAGTCCAGGAGACTGGAGGAGCTGTGTGTTGAAGAGTTGTAGTTTGGTCAGCTGGCCCCTTTCAGCGAATGGTTAGGAATGCCAACCGTGGGTTTAGATTATGTATTTATTGATCATAATAGTTATTCGGTCTTTTTTTTTCTTGAGGACCAAAAAAAAAACTGTTTTTAGAATAGCAGTAATCTAACTATTGTCATTGATTTTTTAAACACTTTTTAAGAACAAAAGTATGTTCTTTAATTACATGGCCAAATAATAGAGCTGGCAGTATGGGTTGAGTACGATTGAGTGCTACATTTTAGCGCTGAGTTAGGATATAAAATTTTAGTTCGAATAAAATTGGGTAAAAATCGGTAAACCGTGTTTGCTTGTGTTCGTAATGGGTTTTATCCAGAGTACGGCACGATTAACCAGTTTGGGGTTCAAGTGATGTCGTTTCTAAATCTCTTTCTTATTATAAGTGGGATTATTAGTGATGATTTGTTTTTATTTTTAACTTAACAGATTTACTTATAAGTGGAAGTGCGATGCAATGGCATGGGTGATCGGAAAAGGTATACATTTGTTGTTATATTTACATTAACCGGATGTAAAAGGGTTGTTTTGGAATAATCATGATTTCTATTTAGTTCTAATAAGAGAAATCGATGCTGAATGTAGGAGTTGCAAGAGGAAAAATTGACTACAAACAAATAGCCCAGCTAGCATCTTTTTTTGGGCCAGCAATTTTTAGTTAAAATAACCTTCCATCTCATTTTAGGATATCTTCCCGTAAAGGATTAACCATACATGAATTACAAACTTGCTCTTTGTATTTACTATCCCTTGAGTTGCGATTGCCTGCTTTGGGTTTCAGATATCTCATATATCTTGAGAGCATTTTGAAATAATTGACTCATTTTTTGTTGATGATATGGTGAAGTTGTGATTGAAAATATGGATAGTGCAATGGTATATCATAACAAATAATTACAAGTGGAAAGTGCAATTGCATGAGTGGAGTTGGAAAATATATATATTGTTATATTTATTTGCATTATTTTGATAGAAGTTTGTATTGGAATAATCATGATTTGTATTTAGTTCTAATACTGAATGAAAATGATAGGCAACGGCTCTTGGAATTGCTTACAAATCTATTAAATCATTTAATGCTTTGAAGAATTTGATTTAATAACTTTCCTTTTGTTTATTATTGTGATTGATATTATTATTATTATTATTATTATTATTATATTAGTGAGATTTGTTGGCATCTCTCATTAGGTGTGCACATTAATACCAAAATTACAAACAAATTAATACTATAATTATTAACACATTATTATTTTACTCGCTATAAAAATATTAATTATTGTAATATTTTCTTAATATTAATATTTATAAAAACGATAATGAATTTATAATAATAGCATTTTAAGATTCTACCTTTTTATTCTTATCTTTCTTAGAATTGATAGGACAAATAGGATTTTCCGTTAGTATAATAAGACCTGTCTACTAAAAAAATAGAAAATAAAAGAAAATATAAATTATGAGCTGGTTAGTTGTTTGTTTACTATTTTTTGAAAACTATTTTTTGTTCTAAAAAATAAGAAGATCAAAGGATAGTAAGGAAAACATAAGATACAATAATCCTCATGGAGTTTTCACAAAGTACAATGAAACTGTTTTGCCTTTTGAACTGAATAAGTCCATGATATTGCCTTTTCAGACAGGAATAAGTTCAAGACGTTACTTGGAATAATGCTTCAGTAAAGGTCTTTATCGTAACTGATTTTGTCACATCAATTAACGATCGTTATAACTCTATTAAGTGTTGACGTGGTATTACGAGACCCACACACTCATACTCTCTCCTCATGATGTGGCACTATGAGACCTCTCTCTTATCTTTTTTCTCTCTCTTCTCATCTATCTCTCCTTTGTTCTTATGGCAACCACCATGGACCTACCCACACCTAACAACACCACACACCTAGTCAAGGTCACGAATTTTTTTAGATTTTTATTATTAAAATTTTATTTTTTCATTTTAAAATCTACTCAATTAAAATTCAACATTTAAATATATTTTAAATATTTATTTTAAGTATAGATAAATATATTTTATTTTATTTTTATGTATTTTCTTTTAAATATAAATAAAGAAAATATGTAAAAAGTGAAATAATATAACAAATACGTGAAAGAAATTAAAATTATTTTTTATATATTATATCAAACCTATTTCACTCTTTTTTCATCATATATGAAATAATAATACTTTAATAAAATATTAAGTAATAAAAAATATTATATATATTTATATATTTATTTAAACCCAATTGCATAACATAGCTAATAACTGATCTCGTTATTTGACATGGAAAAATCGATAGAGGCCTTGTGAAATTGTGGTTCATGCCTTTGGAATTGATTAAGTAAAAAAGCAAGGGAGTTAGTTGCACTTTGTGTGAAAACTTCAGGAATTTTGTGTCTTTTCGAAAATAAGGGATGCATATTTGGTTCCCAGTCTAAAAAGCGAGAACACAAAAGCGTTAAAAATAAGATAACAGTAAGAGTTTTTAGAGAGAACAAAAAATGATGTTTTTAAGTTTTCAAGAACATTCTTTGAGTTTTTCAAGAACTCCTATTTGGTTTCCAATTTTGAAAAACAAAAAAAACACTAAAATAAGATAACAAGAAGAGAGTTTTCAAATAACACCAAAAGAAATAGTGTTCTCTTAGTTTTCAAAAACAGATTTTAAAGACAGGAACCAAACAAACTCTATTATTTTTTTGGAAATCTTATATTATGGGTTGCTTATTTATGTTTATTTAAAAAATAATAATAAATAATAGATTTAGTACCTATTGATACTAAAAATAATTTTTTGGGTCTAAATGATATTTAAATAATTTTAAATTCGATGGTAGTAGAGGTGGGCCAATTAATATGTCGGCGGCCAGGCTACAGCCACGATCCGAAAAGAGAGAAGCCCAAGCCCATGAGAGTCAGCTTTGTGAAATGGATTCAGACATTTCTTGAATTTTTTAAGTTTGTTAAAGTTACCGACCAAAAAATATTGAGACTTCAGATGCCGAGAGTAAGAAATAAGAGGAAACATTTTCTCCAATTCATGATATGGCAAAGGACGTGAGCAATTATTAGAAGTGAAGAAAGGTACTTAGGGAACAATACTCTAGTGGAGATATGAATAGTTATTGAAAAAAGTGAAAAGTGAACTGGAGCAGTTACTAAAAAATGTCAATCAAAGGGAATCGAGCGTCGAGTAAGATATGAATGAATCAAGGGACTTTCAAACACTCAAAACAGAGCATTTTAGCATTTTTCTTAGTCTTCTACAAGTTCAACAATCGTCTTTTCCATATTCCTATCTTAGTTTTTATATGTTATTTCCAAGCATTTGTTATTTCAAAGCTCTCTTACTTCAGCATTTGATTTTTAGTACAATTCTATAACGAAATATGTTATTTTTCAAGCTAATTCGTTAAGTTTTCTCGTAGCTTTCAATTCAATCCATACAATCTAATTTTTCAAAGGCCCTCTTTTCATAAGCTAAGGGAACTATTGGGGGAACTAAAGAGATCAATTTTTCGTTTGAGTAGAAGTTAGATTTTGGGCAGGTTTCGATTTGGAAATAATCAATCTCTGTGTGTTTTTTCTATTTTGGCGAATTCCACAAGAAAATCCGTCGAGAAACATATTTTTGGCACGCCTGATGGGACACATCTTTGTTAAGAATCCACACATCTTTTTGTTTTTTTTATATAGTTGTGTATATTCCACAGTATAACCCATTTTTGCTAAAGAATGCCACCAAAATTGAGAAGTAAGGCAACCGTAGAGTCTCCGAACTCAGGATTTGATGTTGCGAAGCGACCACGTGAAGGAAGGAATTTACGCTTGTAGGTGGAGCGGATAGAAAAAACTGATGAATTCTCGATGCGACAATTGGAAATCCATCCAGCTATTTTATTGAACAATTGGAATGAAGGGGTACAAGTAATGTGGATGTGCCCATTCTTTTCTCTAATAATTTTAATGAGTTTCGAGATATCATGCAAGAATTAAAGTGACAGTGATAAGTATTTAGATTATGGAAGAAATGAAGCCTTGATCCCGCGGTCGTAAGGGAGGAATCTTATAGAAGGAGGCAACCAAGACGGAAATTTAGCCACGAGCTTAAAAAGACAATTTTCTAACGAACTTGGGGTAGCATTACGAGGAACCTACAAGAGCTTTCAGCTCACCCCATGCAAGCGGAGGTTGACTACCTTCCTTCTCATAGGATAAAATGTGGTACTACGGAAAATATAGCAAAGGAAATATCTAATGTAGCCAGAGCCATAACCCCTCAAAGGAAATATTTTGATTATTCTATAGAATGATTTTGATGAGTTAAGATTATTTAAATTTTGATGATTTGTTGTTTTAATTTTTTGTCTCTCAAAATTCTTAAATAACGAGGTTTGTTTATTTTTGTCTTCAAGCTGGAATTTCTCAAATTAAATTTTTAAAGTCATCCCTTAATGTACTAAAATTATTTTGAAAGTAAGAAAAAACCTGCATTCACCGAAAAGGACCAAAATATATATGTATCATATATATATATATATATCCTCCATGATAGGAGTTTTTGGTAGATTTGGTTTTAGATTAATCTCAAATGATAATTAAATAAAACGACTTCTTGATAATTTTTAATTATTTAATTTCAATAATAAAGTTAAGGGTTGGAACTTGGAAGGAGAGCGATTAATTATCAAAGCAAGTCAGCGATTTGATGATCGTGTCTTGAAGTAAACCATTTCTCCATTATTTTTGAGAAGTTTCCTGGAAAGCTCATGGAAAAATATGGAAAACATATACATCCAACTCTTGTTATTTACTTTTCTTTATCCTTTAACATGTTTTTAAGTAAAAGTCCAAGTGAAAGTCATTTATATTTGATGATGCCTTTTCAGCAGGATGAGGTACAGACATATTACGAGTCGTTAGGTAGGACTGGATCTTGTAATTTGGTCTGAGGCTCTGGATCGTCGGGCTGGAGATGGGATTCTTCTTTGTCTTGATCTGGCGAGCGTTAGGCGTTGCTCTCCTCTGCAAAAACAAGAAAGAAGGGGTCGGCAGGGGCTTCGCCCGTGGCCGCTCCGATGCCTAAGTCGGTTTCTTTTGAATGGGGCCTTAGAGAAGCGGAGAATGTGTTGCGTATGTTTGTGTACCTTTTTAATGAGTAGGGTGGCGTACCTCATTTATCTTACCCACTGGCATATGTGTTTTGGAGTTGGATGGTGAATAGGATTAACTTTCCCATTGGATGGTGTGCCTTTATCGGTATTGGATTGGTAAAGGGATATAGAAAGAACGATTTATTTTTGGATAATCTTTGCTCCTTATTGGGGGATCAGAAGCGATTTAAGAGCGATTTATTTGGGATAATCTTCCTTCCTTATTTAGGATAAAACGTCTGCATGATGGTACATTATATAGTGAATTATCTTTCTTTCTTTCTTGGTGAGATTTAGTTTGATTTGAAGGATAAGGCGTTATTAGGGATTATTATTTTCCATATTTGAAAGGATTCAGTTTGGTTTGTGGGCCGTGGGCTTTCCCGGCTACCTATTATCATCCTTTGGGATAAAGCGGAATTTGGGCTCTTATTTTGGAGTTAGCCCAGGGACTGTGTGTTTCGTTGGGTGGCCTCTTTCTTGGAACTTTGGCCCGAGTGGGCTGTGAGCGCTATTTTCAAACCACATCGATTGCCCCGGCCCTTGTGTGGTGGCCGTGGGCAAGGCGTAACGTTCGCATCGGTGCAATTTCCACGTGTGCGCTCGGGAAATTTGGGTTAGTTAGGGCTTAATTAGTAAAGTCGTATGTCTTGTGATAATGATGACTCTTCGGTTTCGCACTCCATTTCTCCCTCCTTTCGATTTCCTTTTGTTTAACTCGCCCCGACATCCTGCATCTTGTGTGCCTCACGATCCGAGACCTTTTCTTTGCCTTTAGCAGTTGGATTCCCTCTCCCTTAGTCTTACATGCGAACCTTTTTGTGCGAAGTCTTTTAAGCGTCTTTCTTGGGATAGCTTTTGTTGTGTTGTAGTCCATTGAGTCTTATCTCCTTGGTCTCTTTTCGAAGCGTCTGACGGCGCTAGGGTTAGGTTGGCCAAGTTTATTTTTTATCACTTGCTTCCATCATGGGTCCGGGTCGCTCTTCTTCTCTGTGTATTGGAGGTGACTCCTCGGCTGTTGCCGGTTCTAGGCGGACTAGCGGCGTCTCAGGCCAGGTGTGGGGTTGAACGAGATGCCCCCAGGGCGCCCCCTTTTCCCTTAGACAAGGGTAAGGGGAGAGTAGACCTGATTAAGTATCATGGGGGGTCGAAATACCTAAAATCCGCCATTCAGCATGCTTTAGTTATAGGGCCTAGCAAGGTCGGTCCTTCGTATGGGGCCACTTTTGTCAAACGTTACCAACCTCCTTTTGGCGTTCGAGTTTGGTCTCACGGCGCTGACCTCTTATGTGAGTTTAATTACCTAAGATGGTATGTTTCTTTGAGGTGGCCTTTGAAAATGAACCGCCGCTTCCCTCTGCATCCCTTCGCCAAAGGGTTTGCGACACTTCAATGTCTATCATACCATTTTGGCCGATAAATTTGGGGCATTTGGTTGTCCCTATTGGTTTTTCTTTAGGAATGGGGCCGATGTCCACTAGTATATTGCGATTCCTTAATCTTTTTTGTGAAGGAAACCTCAGGGCTTCCTCTATTTTTCCGTGTTCCCGGCGCTCCTGAGTGATTTTCAATCTTCCTCTTCCACATGAGTTACGGAAGGGCGTTACTTCTTTGTCAGTGGTCGCAATTAGGAATATGACCCCGCTTTCAGCCAGGGCGACACTACAGGCGTTCAGGAGAGGCAAGACCATACTGGAGAATCTCACGTGAGAGTGTCGCTTTGTTTTCGATATGATTTTTGTGAGGTTATTGATATTTCTAATTCTTCATCGTCCACATGCCTCTCAGGTGCTCGACCTGACCTCAGCCCTGAAGATAGCGCCATAGTGCAAGAGAAACCATAGCGACTTGACCTCAACCTTGAGTGCCCTGCGCGCTCCTACGTAGAGCTGATTAAGTCGGATATTCCTGGCCCCTCGAGTTCGGTCGACCCGCTCTCTTTGTGCGAGATCTTCGCACTCCTCTCTACGCCCATGAAGTCTCTCCCAGGGCTGTTTTGCCAAGCCTGCAGGAGCTTTTGGCTGGGCCCGGAGACGTCTCGGCCCGGGGCGTGAAACGGAAAAGCCACACCAGACTCAGTAGACCCCGGCCGGCCGGTCGGGATTAGCGGGGTGGGGGCATCTTCCTCTTCTCATTGGGATCCTAAAGTTTTGAGTCTACAATCTGGATTACGGGATCCGTTGCGGCGAAGTTCCTGAGGAAGGACGTTGAGCAACCGTTAGCGGTCATGCCCATCAGCATGCGCGGAACCGCTGCTTGCGAGGAGTTTTAGGCCACCTTCTTCGAGGGTGGAGGAGTTGAAGAGGAAGGATTCCGAGACTGGTGGAGATGGCGACTCCTTGCTTCTTAATGCCGAACTTGCGGCGGGCGCAGTCTCGTCCATTCTTAAAGGATCGATCTTAAGAAGTTAGTGTATTTGCGGGTTAATGAGGCTTTGGCTCCATCCCTCCAGGGGGTCGCCTCTGTAAGTTCCAAAATTTTGTCGTGTCTGATTTCAATCCCAGTTGAGTGTTGATTCTGTGTTGGGTGCTGACTTCGCGTTGGATGTGGTAGGTGGCTGCATTTTGAAGAGTATGGCGAAGAGGCCAAGGCTAAGCGAAGGCCATGTCAAAGGTACCAGGAGTTTACGCGGAGTGGCTTCCCTTATTTCGATCTGATTTGAGGTTCTTGGGATCGAGTCACGACGAGTGGCGAGGGGCGTGAAGCTTGGTCCCGATTTGGAAGCGCTACCACATCGGCACGTGCGGTAGGGTAGGATGAGACAGAGCTTGACGAGGATGGCGAAGGCGAGCTTCGGGAGGTTCGGAGGATGAGTTGCTTGAGGTGCTTCGAGAAAGGACTTGCTAAGAGGCTAGAGACGAGGCTGCAGTCTGTGAACTCAGGATGGTTAGGGATGAGCTTCTCACATCCCGAGCGGCCCTGGGAGTCTAAGGAAGAGCTACGATGGGACTGATGATGATGCCAGCGGGGGCCAGTGACAGCGTGATGCCTTTTTCAATCGGATTTGGGGGCTGCGGAGCGTATTTGGGTCGTTGGGTCGGACTGCAGGATTGCCCGGTGGGTGGTGCGCGGGCTCCTGGATGCGTCGAGGCTGAAGTGGGATTCTTCAGCGTGCGTGTAGGCGGCGTTGCTCTTCTATGCAAAAAAGCAAAGAAATAAGGGGGTCGGTGGGGGCTTGCGGGTAAGCGCTCGATGCTAAGTCGATTTATTTACGAGAGAAGATGAAACAACCAGAGGCGAATGTGTTCATTATGTTTCGCATTACCTTTCACCGATCGGTGGCCATGTATTTATAGTATATGTTTTCCCAGTTGGATGGTGAATAGGATTCTTTCCCATTGGATGTGTATTACTTGCCTTTATCGGTATTGGATTCGGTAAAGGATATAGAAAGAGCAGTTTATTTGGGATAATCTTCCTTCCTTATTTGGGGGATCCGGCTTGATCTAAGAGCAGTTTATTTGGGATAATCTTCCTTCCTTATTGGGGGGATCCGACTTGATGTGATGTGGCTACATTATATTATGAATTATCTCTTTTCTTTCTTTGGTGAGATTAGTTTGATTTGAAGGATAAGACGTTATTAGAGTTATTACATTCGTAATGAAAGGATTCGATTTGGTTTGTGGGCCGTGGGCTTTCCCAACTACCCCTGTTATCATCCTTTGGGATAAGTGGACGGGCTCTCATTTTGGGTTAGTGCTAGGGACCTGGGTGTTTCGTTGGACTAGCCTCTTTCTTGGGCCTGGTGAGTGAGCATGTGAGCCTTATTTTTCAAACCCTATCAATATTATTTTATATATTTAATAAAATAATATAAATTATTTTTGTTTATTGTTACTTGCCAAATTTTAAATTGAATAGTTTTCATATAATACAACACGTGAAAGAATTAAAAACATACAAAAGTGGACAAATATATATATATATATATATATATATATATATATATATATATATATATATATATATATATATATATATATATATATATATATATATTTTAATTTTATATTTAATAAAAAAATTAAAAATAATAAATTTATATTTAAAAACATAAAAAATTTATCAACTTTCGAAAATATTTTTGTTTTGTAAGACATTACAAAAGAGAATTCCAAAACTATTTTTATACTGACAAGTACCTTTTAGTCAATTTGATGATAAAATCAATAACTCTAATAAAATTTGGATTTATTAAAGGCAAGCGTAGCAGCATTAAATTTCCAAGGAACTTCAAAGAAAGTTAGAATATTTAAGGTAAACGAAGTGACATCTTAAATATATATATATATATATATATATATATATATATATATTTGGAATTTGTGGGGTAGACATTGTTATTCGGATTACCGATTATTTTGCATTTCGCTCCGAGGACTCGAGTCGAGACTTTTATTTCTGACATAACTTTACGATCTTGTTTAAATTTATTTTCACTTATTTCATGACAACCACTTCACTAATTTTACAATGTCATTTTCTTCAAAATTTTCCTTTCAAAATTTAATTTTGGCTTTTATTTTATTTCTTCTAGTTAATTAATTAACATCTTTGAATTTTGTTAATTTTTAGGGAGTATGTATTACAATCCTTACAGCAAAGTTAATCAAGGCTATAGGATTATTCAAGCTCCCACATTAGACATGAAATAAAAGAACTCATTTAGAAATTAATTTTTGTAATAAAAACATTAGCAACAACGTAACTTTGCTTTATTGTTATTGTTGCAAAATTAAACAATAAATAGAAAAGAAAATAAATAAGAAAAATCTCACAAAAACACACATTGATTTACATGTTTTTGCTAATTTTAACCTACTTTCACAAATAGGTAGAATATTTCTATTGATTTAGGTATTGAAGTACACAATTAAAATTACTAAACACCAACATTTATAAATATATATTTTTTCTCCTCCATATTTTTCTTGAAGGATAAACCTTTTGGACAAGAATGTTATTTTTACAAGAGGAATAGTAGGGTATTTTTGTTAAAGCGATGTCAAAGGTGATCGTGGGTCGTTCCAAATTTCATTTTAAGATGTTTTAATCCCAGATGCAATTTTGAGATTAGTAGGAGCAGTATGGAACTTTCACGGTTTTTGGGATTTTTTCTATATGTCTGACATTACAAAAATAATATATAAAATCGATGTTTAAAAAATATTTCTAATTCTATGGCGGAGTTTCTTAACTGATTAGGAAGAGAGATGTTTGAAAATTGTGTTTAAAGAAAACTGAGATTTTAACTCAAAATCGTGTTTTTGAATAAACAATTTCTTCAATATTTTCCAATTCTTCCAATTTAGAAATCGTATTTTTCGAACTATTCATTCAAAATACGAGAATATCTTCTTTTGAAAGACGATTTCTTGATTTCAATATATCTTTTCTCTTTTATTATTTTTCTTTACATCGTATTTTCAAAGGCGTGATTTCTAATATTATTTTAATTTTTTTATTTTTAAATTTTGCAACAACTTTTTGTTTATAATTTAATAATAAATTACTATATTATGAGCGGATCAGTGATATACACGTGAAGGCGCTAAAGGCGTGCATCAAACTAATCAGCGTTGATGAGATGGGCACTTGAGTAAAAATTTCTGCCTTATGGCTTGCATTCCAGAGGCTCAAACTCGAGACCCGATTAAGTTATAAGAGCCTGAAACCATTCAGCTATATGTTCGATGGTATATATATGTTGATGTTAATATCAATTAAATTTATATTTGTCATTATTCATATATTATAGGATTAAGATTATTTTAAATTATTTGCTCAAAAAAATATTATTTAAAAAAAAATCATTTTAACTTATAGTTATTTTTATAAATATATTTACCTTTTCTTAATATTTTAAATATTTTAATGATACATCATTTAATACTAATTAAATAATAAAAATGTCTTAACATATATATAATGATCCTTTTTGTTGATTACCACCAGAAGTTTGTGAAATTTGAAATGAATTTAAAGTTTGCAAATAAAAAACAAGAGATGGATGTGGGGATAAAAAAATCTTATTGCCATCCTTAAGGGCCTAAAAATGTGGTTATTGGATTGAGATTGGGGTTTCGGTCTGTAATCCTTCCACTTGAAGGAAGAGCGAGGTGGCCGGTGTCAAATGTCACGGCTTTAAGGCTTGAAGGCCACGAGCTGAGGCCGTCGAAATGACTCCTACTTGGAATGGAGCCAGAAGCCAAGCCGGATGATCAGGCTTCTTCACGCCAATCCTTGTTGAAGGGAGAGCGAGAGGGTGGCGTGGTGTCTCCGCCCTTTAGGAACTTGAAGGCCACGACCAGGAATAGGTGTGACTCCTACTTGGAATGAGAAAACCGGATGATCCGGCGAGGGATTAGATATGTAATCGCTTGTGAGGCCCGGGAAGTGTTTCACTCCAACTTCCCAAGACACTGGAAGCCACTCTCTTTCCGAGAGTAGTCAAGCTAGGCTCCCAGAGCTTGGGCAGACAGACGGATGCGGGTTTGAGGGGGTTCGATGCATGTCGCCAGTCGAGGGCGGAAAGTGTTTCCTCCAACTTTAGGAACTTGGAAGCCCACTCTCTTTCGAGGGGGTTACCAAGCTTCAGGCCTTTACTTGGAATGGGCAAGCCAGGGGATGGTTGGTCCCATTCGAGGCCTTACTACTCAAGGCAGGCCAACCTCCCGATGAAAGTTATTCTGCCAGCTCAGGAGTTCTGAGCGCGTTACTAGGCTGGTGATATTAATCTTAAAGAACATGTATTTTTAAATATTTATTAAAATTTTATTTATTCCAGATGTGGGATGGTACCAGAATCGGTAGGAGGCGCCACTCGTGTGTTTGTGGGACGACTCCCACCATTTGAAGTAATTTAGGAGCACCACTTGCGTCTGGTAGCTGGGAATAGGAGAGATAAATCGACTAGTAATGTGAGAGTCGTGTGAGGGGAAAATAAAGAAAGAGAAAGAAAGAAAGAAGGAGAATGGGGAAAGGGAGGAGGAGCTTATCACAAGGACGAAGTGACCAAGAAGGCGTTGACTACCACCCGGGCGGAAATGGTGCCATCAGTTAAATTTTCCGTTAAATTTTATGGAGTATGAGTTTCACGAATCTAGGGTTAAGTTTTTTTCTTCAAAGATCTTCTGTGTTCTTAGTTTTCTTTATGGGGTTATCCCTCTTTGGTTTTTTCCCCTCTTTTTCTTTTTTTTGGCAACGCTGGCGTTTTGCCTCGACTTGCCCTGAGTTGTGTTTCAGGGAATGGCCGGAAAACGCCTTTGAAACAACTGTTCAGGAGGAAGGCAGAATGTTTGAAGCATCTTTTAAACAGTGCTTCAAACAACTAACAACGAAGAGAAGAATTAAAGTTAATTATTTTATTAGAATTTGAGTAGAATCTCATATTTCACGCCTATTGTTTTGCTTAACATCAGGATCTGTTAGTCACACTTTACAATTCAGGTCTCTGTCATTCCTACAATGGATGCATCTTCTTCTTGTCCTCAATGGAAGTATGATGTGTTCTTGAGTTTTAGAGGAGAAGATACTCGCAATTCATTTGCTGCTCACCTCTATGATGCCCTGTGCCGTAGAGGAATCAATACATTCATCGATGACAGCAAGCTCAGGAGAGGTCAAGTCATATCTCCCTCGCTCGCCGCAGCTATGGAAAACTCAATGTTTTCCATTGTTGTTTTGTCTAAAAAGTATGCTTCTTCAGGCTGGTGCTTGGAATAACTAGTCAAGATATTAGAGTCCAAGACAGGCATGGAAGAGAGGGTCCTGCCTATTTTCACCACAATGTGGATCCCTTCTGATGATAGGAAACAAAAGGGAGAATTTGGAAAGGCATTTAACAGACTTGTAAAAAATCTTAAGGGTGAGAAGATGGAGAGGGTGAAGATCTGGAGGAAGGCTCTCACACAAGTGGCCAATATTGCTGGCGAGGACTCACGGAATGGGTAATTTCTAAGGCCTCTAATTATTGTTTTTGTTTTTGTTGTTTTCCTCTTGGTCTGCCAATTAATTGGGATGTAAAGTATGTAAATTCTAAGTAGTGCAAGATCAATTCCCAAAGACAAGCTTAACTAGCTTATTTATAGTTTACTCTTGGTTTCACTATTTATTCTTAGGTTGCAATATGAATAAACTTATCTCACCATATTGACTTTTGTGATTATCATCTTTTAGTGACATACTAGGCTTACTGTATGTTCATATTTCAATGTGCTATGCATGAGCCTACGCTTATTAAGAAAATCAGCGCGGAAATTTCGAATAAAGTGTTTAGTAGATATTCAAGTTATGACAACAAACTTGTTGGAATAAATTCTCATGTTAAGAGTGGAGTCCCTATGTACTGTTGGCATAATAGAATTTGGCATCCATGGCATTGGCAAAACTACCCTTGCTGATGCTGTTATGAGAAAATTTCTCATCAATTTGAATGTTCAGTTTTTCTTGAAAATGTTGGAGAAGATTTCAGAAAACAAGGTTTAATTGGATTGCAAAAAAAACTTATTTCTCTATTAGTGGATGATGGAAATTTAAATATAAAGGGTGCACTTCAATCGAAGGAGACTTTGCTGGACAAAGGTCATATTGTACTTGATAATGTGAAAGATGGGGCTATACTTTTAAAATTCTTGACTGCACATCAAGAGATTCATTTGGCCCAGGAGATCAAATCATTGTAACAACAGAAAAAGATTTGTTAATTTCACATTCAGTGAAATACTATGAGGTTAGGTTATTAAACAAAGATGAAGCCATGGAGGTCCTTAGACATTTTTCATCTAAACATAAACTTCCTCAGGATGATTCTATGGAGCTCTCTGTAAGAATAAGAAATTATGCTCAAGGGCTACCATTAGCTCACAAAGTCTTGGGCTCTTCTTTATTTCGTATGGAGAAACTTGAATGGAGAAGCCATTTGGACAAGATAAAAACAGACCTCCCCTCCTCGATTGGTTATGCCACTCGGCTTGTCACGTTGATTTTGAGAAACTGCATAAACCTCGAGCATTTTCCAGGCATTGATCAATTGGTATCCCTTGAAACCCTTGTTCTCTCTGGTTGCTCGAAGATTGAGAAGTTTCCTGATATTTTCCTGGCAGATGTCAAAACATCGGGCGCTCTATTTGGATGGAACTGCTATAATAGAACTCCCTTCCTCTATTGTTTATGCCATTCAACTTACTCTATTGAGTTTGGAAAGCTGCATAGACCTTAAGTGTTTTCTAGACATTAGCCAGTTTTTGAGAAACTCATTCTCTCTGGTTGCTCAAAGCTAGAGAAGTTTTTGAATATCTCATAGCCCATGCCATGCTTGTCGGAGCTCTATTTGGATGGAACTGGTATAACAGAACTCCCCTCCTCAATTGCTTTTGCCACTCAACTTGTTCGATTGGTTTTAAGAAAATGCAGAAACCTTCAGAGTTTGCCGAGCAGCATTTGTAAATTGACAAGTCTTGAGATCCTTTCTCTTTCCGACTCCGTGAATCTTGGAAAATGTGAAAAAGCGAACTTAGGGAACATAGATGCTTTGCCAAGGACCTTGTATCGGCTATGTAATCTTCGAAAGCTTGAGCTGCAAAATTGCTGAAGCTTATCAAGATTGCCAGCGCTTCCATCAAGCCTGGAACTTGTAGGCATGAAGTAATTGCATATCACTTTAACACATCTCTCCCTTGAGTTCTATATTATTTACTTGTGCATCAAGCAAAGGGTATCCAAATATATGATAGAGTATTTGCGAGCATGGCAACCCCATGCTGACAAGAGATGGAGGTCACATATGATCAAGTAGATTCTCTTTGGTTTCATATTATGATTCTATTATACAAAATGTCACTTTGATTAAAAAAAAAAAAGTCATTCAAAAATACTAGGTTATTTATTTATGTTCCCACTTGAATATATATCTTTTCAAAATAAGGCAAATAAAAGGCATGAACATATTTTATTTAAATAATTACCCTGAAGAACACGTTTGTTTTTCATATTTATTTATACACTTTTATCTTCTAATTAGATGACAAGTAATGATTAAGCCAAAGGGCTTTGGATTTGTTTTTCTTTCATTACCCATACAACAGTTGTTAGAAAAAAACCATTCCTAGTTAACACGAGATTAATGTTGTAAAGGAAATATGAAAATGATAATAAAATAATTAAAGGAATATCAACTAAGAAAATAACACCCAAAATTTTGAGGTGGTTCACCCCAAGAAAAGGGGTACGTCCATGGAGTCACTATAGATCTTTACTATAGGGAGAAAAATAAAAATAATTGTTTACAAACAATCACTTATCTCAACCCAAATCTCAATTACACCCAACGGAATAATCATTCCCAACTCTCAAGAAAGCTTCATTTTTCTTTCCTAAAGTCATACTATTTTCATTCTCTTTTTCTTGATTTTGAGATATCTGGCATGAGTGAGGGCCACCTCCAAGATAATTTAGTTTTTGGTAATTTTTGTAATTTGGACACACAGGTTTCCTATGAAACAATTCTTGGTTATGGAATTTAATCCTTGATTAGGTATATATTTTATTAGTCACACCCAGTTTCATATGTATCACAGGAAATATTTACACAGGTGCCATTCAGCACTATTTTTCACAACTAGAATACCGAATTAGTTCAAGCATTGTAGAAAGGGCATGCTATAAGTATGAAAGGCATCTCAAATTGGTATTTTAATAACTTTCTGGAGTTTTGCTGTTTCTGCTGTTATATGCATATTGAAGAGATAGTTCCTCTACCTACTGTAGCTAGTTCGCATGATCATAGAATTCGATCGCATATATTCCTTCATTGTTGATGGTTAACTACTTAGCGCAAACTTGAATTTTAAAAGAGGTGATCATCTATAGCTGAAAACATATACCATCAGTTTTCCAGCTTAGATTACCCAGAAATGGTCCCAGTTAACTATGCATTCATGCAGACAACTGGTTCTGCATGGTGATATTGCGGAATTTGTCCCATGTACATTAAAAGTAGCAGTATTGATGAGTATGATATTGTATGCATTATTCCAGCTGTGATGATAGTGATGAGGAATCCTGGTGGAGATTTCATTTACTCGGAATCTCCTTCAACATAGCGCAATGGACGGAAGCCCCGAAGAAGCCCCAAGTAGAGGAAGTGTACAGGAAGAAGATGTGAACATGGGGACTGTTTCTTGGGCTTTGATCGCTATTTTTGGCTTCTTGTTTCCAGCACACATTTTCCTTTGGGCTCCACATCGTCTCCCAACAATTTGGATCTCACCATTTGGGATTTGATCCTTCAGATTTCAAGACTGGTCGCTGCAATTCTCCCTTCTCCCTTTGGCATGCCAACAATTCTTGGCATCGTGGTACTAACTTTTTTTTTCCATAGGAAGGAGGGTGGTATGAATTTCCGGCACCTAAGACTCTTTAATCTAGCTATGCTTACCGAAACAGAATTTAGGTTGGAGCTTGTTGTCCAAACCAGATTCGCGGCAAAAATTATTAATGCTAGACCATCATCCAACAACAAACCTCATAGCCGGCCCCTGTAAGAGGAAGATATATATCCCAGTTTTACATGGAGAGGATTTGAAAGCCAATGACTATTTTGGATCCTGGCACAAAAGAGTGGGATGCTGAATTAATTGAAGATTTTTTTTTTTTCTGCTAGAGATGCCCAAGAAATTAGTTTTAAATATTCCCCTGAGCTCTCAGGAAATCTTGGACAAAAACATATGAATGACACTATGACCGAAAGTATTTATTCAGTAAAATCAGGTTACCAGTCAGCTTGGAGGCAAAAGCTATGGAATCCTATCCCTCCCCCAGCCCCAAGGTCAAGCAATTTTCTGTGGCGATCGAGCTTGTAGTGGATTTGCCTGCCTTCCAAGAAGAGCAGAAATATTCCTGGGAAGTAGAGGTGTTCATGTATCAAGGAGGAGTGTGTGCTTACTGCTTTGCTTAATACAAAATCAAGGAAATTCTATGTACGCATATATTCATTCCTTGAATGCCCTTTTTCCCTGGAGCGCTGGAGTACTCTGTCATCAGTACACCTGATTAGTGTGGTATGAAAATTTTAACCTTTATTTTTAGAATGGATGAAGAGAAAAAGAATCTAGGAAAACGGGGATGGGGAAATGTTATGCCGGCTGGGACTCTATGGAGTATTTGGTTTGGAACCAACGGAATGCGAAACTGTGGCATAACTTACACTGGAATCCAAGCCAACGAGTGCCAACACATGCAGTATTAATTTCTTATCTTCAAGATTGTCAAAAGCATCCAGAAAAATCGGTGAGATGGCTAAAACCACCCCATGGAATGATCAAATGCTATGTGGATGCTGCAATAGTCTACGGGACTGTGGACCCTACCCGATCCATGGGCCGGCGCGACTCGCTTTTAAATGGAAGGAAAAAAATGTGGATTGATTTTGAATTTTAGAAAATCGTATAAAGGAGAGACGGTTTCTTTGGTAGCAAACTTCTTTATTTTATTTTTAAATTAGGGAAAACCGAAGTAAGAACAAAAACCTGATGACTCCGGTATGGAAAAGCGGTGCGAAAACTAGTTAAAATTAGGGATCGGGATTACTATATGGGAAGGTACCTCATGTGAGGTAGCACCCTCTAAGCCGAGACTCGGTCTCTACTAGTGAGTGGGTGTAGACATGTAGATTCAAAGGCCCGGACCGTCTCCTTAGGAATTTGCTTGTCCTGACTTAGATCGAGCCGGCCTGGTGGTATACAGCGTCTTACAAAAAAAGCTTCAGCCAAAATGGCAAATGGCGCATTACATGGTCCACGGCCCTTGGCCTTTATCAAAAGAGGATATGACAAACACCAGCAAGCATGCACTTGACACTAAGCTGTAAGCTTGTCATGTGAAGTCGATTACGACAATTCAGCACATACATGGTCCCTAGCCATGTTGCATAAGAGAGTCGATCAAAAGGTACCGAATCATCCGCAAATATTTAAAATCAAACATCATGTACGCATATGAATACAAATACCAATGCCTAAGCATGTGCAGAATCTAGCCATGTATAGCGGAATAGGTAGAAGACAAATAATACATCATACATCATGCATTTAAAACCAAATATTGGATCCCATACCAAAAGAAGGGCGGTGAAAGGAGGTAAAGTGGTTTTGCTTACTTTAACACACATTCTCTTTAAAATCCACCAAATCAAACCACGCCCCACAAATCTCACATTGCCCTACCCATTTTATTTCAAGCGGCGAACTGGACCACAAAAAGTACGCCCTACGAGGTTTCTTAGGGCAACTAAGAGCACCATAATATATTCGGGGCGAAACATGCTTAAATAGAGTGCCATGAAGTGTCTTACCTGGCCAGGTTGAATCGGTTTCAACAAGTCAAAATGATTGAAAAAATTCTGAAACTTTTTTCAAAAATCCCTCACCAGAACTTCGGGAATCTAATAAAATAAGCGAATTGCAATTGGAGCTCGAATGACAGAATATCTGAAACAAAGCAAAGTACCTAGCTGGCATTCAGGAAAACCTAACCCAATGGCTTAAATTTGGTTTGGTTTACCAATCGATCAGATAATTGAGAAAAGATTTCAAAATTCAGAACCTTCCTTAGAAAGTCGGGAATCAAAAAGATAAATGGAGTACAATTCAGACTCGAATGACAAGAACCAACACAAGCGAGCAAACTACCCCGAACTACCATTCCAGTATTTGAATTTAATGAATGAAGCTAATCGGTTTCTCGACAGTTAAGGCGATTGAGAGAAACTCTAAAAATTTTTCAGACCATTCCCTCAAAAATTCATAAATCGAAAAAACAAACCCAGTAGAAAACCAACTCCGAATGGCCCGAGGCGATGCAGCGAACCAAGGCGAACCTCTTTATTTAATAAGCCCAGGAATTCAATGAGCAGAAGCTGTCTGGTTTATCAACTAGTTCAGCCGGTTGAGATAGGCTCTCAAAATTTGTCGAGAACTTATTTAAAGGAGTTAGGAATCTAAAAAAAACAAACGGTGATTGATTCTCATTTCCGGATGAGTGAGAACCAACCAAAACAACAAAGCTACTGTGGCTACGCTCACGAAAACCTAATGCGAATGAACGAATGATGCGGTTTTCGAACCAGTCCCAAATCGTTGAGAGAGGCTCTGTACAGAACTTTTATAAAGGAGTTATAAATCCCCAACAAAACAAACGGTGATTGATTAATTTCGGATGGAGGTGAGAACCAACCAAAACAATAAAAACTACACAAACTACCTTTCCACGAAAACCTAATCTGAATGAGCAAAATGATGCGGTTTCGAACCAGTCAAATCGTTTTAGAGAGGCTCTCAAAATTTTCCAGAACTTTTATAAAGGGTTATAAATGCTTTCAAAACAAAACGGTGATTGATTCGGCTGGATGAGTGAACCAACAACATTAAAAACTACACAAATTTGCCTTTCACGAAACCTAATGAATGAACGAATGATCTGGTTTTCGAACCAGTCTAAATCATTATGAGGAGATTCTCAAAAATTTCCAGAGCACATAAGAAAACAGTTAAGGAGTGTCTAACAAAATAGCGGTGATTGATTCTCATTTCGGATGAGTGAGAACCAAGCTAAAAACAACAAAAACTACACAAATTTGCCTTTCTGAAAACCAAATGCGAATGAACCGAATGATCTGGTTTCGAACCAGTCTAAATCGTTGAGAGAATTCTCCAAGAACTTTAATAAAGGAGTTGGAATCTAACAAAGCAATGATTGATTCTCAGCTGGATAGTGAGAACCCGACCAAAACAACAAAAACTACGCAAGCTTTGCCTAGAAACTATTGAAACAAGCTTTCCACGTATGAGCTTGAAAACCGGCTCAAATGATTGAGAGTAAAACTGTCAAAATTTAGTCAGAATATCACATGTAGAATAGAGTGGAGAAAAGGGTCCGCTCTTACCTCTTCACGCAAAGCATTGAGACGAAACCAAGCTACACATCCGGAAAAATCCAGCAAGCGTGTGTCAGAGGCCGGAAGTGTACCCCTCCAAAAGAGTTTTTCAATCGATCTCTATATTCCTTTTATGCTAATTCCCACCTCCGACCATCAAAGCCTCTTCGTTTTTCTCTCCTTCAAGCTTTGGAAAGGGCCTGACCAGTCTCGGAAATAGCTTCCCCATTCACTCCCCCTCCTCATTTCCATGCAATTTGAATCACTTAAGTTTTACTGACTTGCTTCACCTAAGAATCTCACATGGGTTCATGGTGGGCTGTATGTAACCAGACAAGGCCCAAAATAGACCCACAATGCACCCAGGTCATTTGGAGCTTATGTTTGACTCATTAGGATTTATGGGCTCCAAATCCACAACAGTGCTCCACACAAGTTTGTCCCAGCTAACGGTTGAACCCGGATGCCAACCGGTCGAGGCAGGTTAAGGAAAATTATGAAATTTGGATAGAATGTTCTGAAGAATAAGAAGATCAGCAAAAAAAGCGGTAGCACCATTCGAGTCGGATGAGGAGATATGATCGAAGCAAGGAGTACTCACCAAAATCACCCAAACGAGTGTTGTATATCGTATTGCCACACGATGAACCAGTGAAACCGATTGATGAGAAACGGTTGAGCAAAAATTATGAAATTTTATCAAATACCTCCTTGGCAAATAAGGAATCCCGACAAGCGGCCGGTGAGCGGTCGAGTTGAGACCGAGGGAGATATGATCGAAGCAGGCTCAAGTGCTGCAGATTTGACCGCCTCCTGAAAACTCCGATTATTTGCCCGAACCAGCAGGGGCGCCACTTGCTTCCTATAGCACGATGCCATCGCCCAAAGTAAGCCATGATGACACTCTAAAGTGAACTGCATACGCACTTTCCAACGGACCACATCTGAAGCCCGCCCGAGGCTCGAGACGGACTAAAGCTTCTAAAGAGACCTAATGGTGTTATATGAGAGCGATGGGTGAGTGTGACACCCGTAGGATAAATGCAAGTGTTGAGGGCGAAATTGAGAGGTCTGAAATATGCCCCTCTTCGAGTAGAGTGAATGAGCAGTGAATCGTGGGTCACGAGAAGTGCAAGGCGAT
The DNA here is from genome assembly GCA_016808115.1 of Tetrastigma voinierianum. Taxonomy (NCBI): domain Eukaryota; kingdom Viridiplantae; phylum Streptophyta; class Magnoliopsida; order Vitales; family Vitaceae; genus Tetrastigma; species Tetrastigma voinierianum. Next base: position 27,575 of record JAEQBH010002402.1, on the reverse strand, counting down.
GCAAAAGTGAGAGTAGACTCTAGTGAAGAACCCGGATGACCAACAATTTGTCCTCTTACCTAGTATTGAAGGATAGCAGACGAGTCGCCGATTGAAGGACTTAAAACAAGTCACAATGGGAAGAGATGAGTGATCTGGACATAATTAGGAAGATATTGACATCTGGGAGGCTATGCAGGAGAGATGAGGGATATCAGAGACAGAGCTCTGAGAAAGGTCCGAGGCAAGTACTTAGAAAAATGTTGGATCAGAGGTGAGTCTGAGAAAGATGTGGAATCCAGTGAGTCTTGAAAGGTGGAATGGGCGAGTACCGGGAAGTGTGGGATGGGGCGATGCGGGAGAGGTAACATCAGGGTGAGTGCTAGGAAAAGGTAAGGATCCGGTGATCTGAAATGTGGGATGGGCGAGTACGAAATTTGAGATGAGCGAGTACTAGGGAAATGTGGGATGCGGGGCGGAGTACCGGAAATGTGGGATAGGGGCGAGTACCGAGTGTGGGACTCCGGGGAGAGTCTGGGAGGCCAATCAGAATGGTACGGAGGGTAGAAATCGGGTGGTCAGAAGATGGTGGGATCAGGGGCGAGTTCAGGAAGGTGGGATCTGGCCGAGTACGAATGTGAGATGCGGCGAAGTCGCAGGAAATGTGGGATCTGGGGCGAGTGCAGGAAGGTGGGATCTGACAAGGTCTTTGAAATGTGGGATGCAGGCGGGCACGGAAAATGGTAGGATCAGGGGCGAGTTCAGGAAGGGTGGGATCGGCAGTGCAATGTGGGATGGGCCGGTGCAGGAAATGTGGGATCCTAGGCGGAGTGCAGGAGAAGGTGGGATCCGGGCAAGTACCGGAAAGGTGGGATCCGGCGAGTACTGGAAATGTGGGATCTGGGCAAGTACCGGGAAGGGGCTCAGGGATGCGGGGCGAGTACCGAAATGTGGGATGCGGGGCGAGTACCGAGGAAGGTGGATACGGGCAAGTCTGGGAAGGGTGAAATGGGTGCCGTGCAGAAAGTGGTGGGATCAGGCGACGGGATTCAGGAAGGTGGGATCTGGGCGAGTGCCACCAGTGTGGGATCGGGCCCGAGTACCCGGAAAATGTGGGATACAGGCCAGTACCGAAATGTGGGATGGGGCGAGTCTGAGGAAATGTGGGATGCAGGCGGGTGCCCGGAAGGTAGGATCCCAGGCAAGTCTTGGAAATGTGGGATGCAGGCGTGCAGTAGCGAGATAAAGGCGGAGGTACCGGGAAGTAATGGGATGCGGGCAAGAGTACGAAATGTGGGATGCAGGCGAGTACCGGAAATGTGGGATGTTTGAATGATGCCGAGAAATGTGGGATATGGCGAGTGCAGGGAAGGTGAAGGATGCGGGGCCACGAGGAAATGTGGGATCAGGGTGAGTACGGGAAGGTGATACATCCAGGTGAGTGCAGAAATGATAAGATCCGTGATCACAGGAAGTGTGTGGGATCTGGGGCGGAGTACAGGGATGTGGGATCTGGCGGGTGCACGGAGAGGTGGGATCCGGTCATGTGCGGAAATGTGGGATCGGCGAGTACGGAGAGAATGTGGGATCAGGCCGAGTGCAGAATGTGGGATGCGAATGATGCAGGGAAATGTGGGATGCGGCGAGTCTGAGAAATGTGGGATACGGGCGGTACGAAGGTAGGATCGGGCAAGTCTTGGAAGTGTGGGATCTGGTAGTGCAGTGTGAGATCTGGCAGTGCCGAAGTATGGGATCTGGCGGGAGTACGAAATGTGGGATCTGAAGTGAGTACGAGGAAATGTGGGACATATGGACCGAATGCAAGGGAGGTGAGATGCGGCGAAGTACAGTGTAAGGATCGAGGCGGATGCAGGGAAGGTGACATCCCAGGTGAGTCTGCAGAAAATGATAGGATCGGGGCGAGTCTGAAATGTGGGATACAAGTGATCACGAAATGTGGGATCTGGCGGGTGCAGGAAAGGTAGGATCCAGGGCATGTCTTTGGAAATGTGGGATCTGGGCGAGTACGAGAAATGTGGGATCTGGGCGAGTACCAGAAATAAAGTGGGATACGGGCGAGTACCAGAAATGTGGGATCTTGGCAAGTACCAGAAATGTGGGATCCGGGCGAGTACCGAGGAAATGTGGGATATGGCGATCAGGAAGGTGGGATCAGGGGCGAGTTCAGGGAAGGTGGGATCTGGGCGAATTACGGGGAAATGTGGGATCAGGGCGGGTACCGAGGAAATGTGGGATACGGGAGTCTCACGGGGAATGTGGGATGCGGGGCGAGTCTGGAAATGTGGGATCAGGGCAAAGTGCCGAAAGGTGGGATCGGGCGAGTTCAGGGAAGGTGGGATCAGGGGCGAGTACCGGAAATGTGGGATCGGCCAGTGCCGAGTGTATGGGATCTGCGGGCGAGTGCAGTGTGGGATGCGGGGCCGGGTACCGAAATGTGGGATCTGGGCGGGTACAGAGTCGCTGGGATCTGGTGATGCAGAAATGATGGGATCGGGCGATCTGGGTGTGTAGAAATCAGGGCGAGTCTGGGAAGGTGAAATCCCGGGCGGATGCTAGAGGGACCGAAGCAGGCTAAGCAGAGTGACAAACTCGAGGGGAAAGGGAAGTGGTAGGCCCTAGTATGACATCGGGGTCTGCAGCCAGTATTTCCGAGATAGACCCGAGGAAATCAAACGATCATGACAAAGAAGGGGGATGCTGATGACAATAGAAAATGCCACGAATGATAGGTAGAGAAACCAGAACTTCATAACAAGATGGAAATAAAGGGGTATGCCTGGCCAGGACAATCGCACAAATGTGACCAGGGTGAAAGAAAGGGTTAGTACTTTGGAGTCCCAGGGTATCGATGCGTATCGAAATCTCATAGCACATGTGGTCAAAGCGGAGGCGAAAATATCACAATCATTCATTCATGAAAAATTTGAAATCACATTTCACTCCATAAAGCGATATAGGGTATGCCGAGTGTGCACATCGATATGCAAGTGCCTTGATGAAAAAAACTCTAAAATAAATTTCTAAAGCCCGATCATCGAGCAAGAGAGCAGGAAATGACATATGGGGTGTGTGCGGCGTGCACCTATTGAGTTGACAAATATCCATGAATCGACTCAAGGCCATAGAAGCACTACTGTTTGTAGCATGGAAGAAACTTGGTGCATGTAGAGCATACTCAAACTTTGATGCCAAAACATCTCTAGGCAAAATGGGCTGCCAGTGTACATGCGTATGAGCCAATGCCAACATGAAAGGATAGGGGTATGCCCCAGTGTGAGCGTGTCAAAGCATAAAGCTAATGGGCTATCTATGGTCCCAGGCTATACGGCATCATATGCTTTGATCATGGACTGATGCAAGCAAACTGAATGGAGAAGCAATATGTGACCCATGATACTCCCGAAACGAGACACACATCGACATCGTACTCAATCGGTAGATGGGAACACATCCATATAAAATGCTTGAAGCAAACACGAGATCTCATGGTCTCGAGGGGTGGTCTTTACATTTCGGACCGTAATGTAGGCCCGGGGTGAAGAAAGGTGAATGACATGATGGGGCTCTAAAGATTTGAAATACCCGATAAATCTTTGCTTGAACCCTTGTACGGCGCAATGTCAAATATTAAAGGATCATGTGAGCAAGGTATTTCGACGACATCTGAATGAGACAATGTAATGAGAATGACAAGGTAGAGTGCACGAAAGGACACGTCGCTTAAAGTGAGACGATGATCAATAAGAGTAGAAGAAGACTGAAAGTGATAAGAAAATGATGAATGGATAAAGCAAAAAAAAGGAAGAAACAAGCTGGGATACAAATGTGGCAATGTATGACAATGACGAGCGACTCTCATCTCAAGAGCGTCAAGTCGAAGCAAGTCATAAGATGGGAGTGGTAATGCGGTAATGATCCGGGGACCTAGTGCGAAGCAACCCAAACCTCGTACCCGATGTGTTACCCCAGATCATGGAAAGATCGCACAAATACTTTCCTCAACCCTTAGAGGAATAATAAATCTCTCAAACCTAAATGATATGAATATCAAACAAACACACTTTTTTTTTTTTTTTTTTGCTTTTTTTTTGTTTTTTTTTTTTTTTTGAGTCAGACAGCTAAAGTAGGTCGAATGCCATACTAACACAAATCCAACCGAAAGAACCTCAAACCTCTAGCCCAGATATGGTCCCTCGACCTAAAGTCCGGATTGAAAACCTATAGGCGGAATGAAGGGTGCTTGACAAACATTTGGTAGCTGGGATGAGAAGCGTATCATCATCATACAAAGGAGATAAAGTGAAACAAATAGAGATGATAGAAACTAGACTCAAAGATAGATGGTAGCGAAGATGCAAAATGGAGAAGAAAGAAACAAGCGATGATGCGAGAAAGAACAAGCGAAGAGAATGTCACAATGCTCATAATGCTCGCATATCAAATAATAAATGAGCAGCATACGATGAGGCTGACCAATTAAGAAAAAGTATACAAGAAATTTGAATGAAAGAATAGGCCATAATAAACCGTGTGAGGCTCAAAGGGCTAGCAATAGGATATATCAATGTATAGGTGTGCAATAAGGAGCTATGGCTACTCGAAATGATGGCCACCCGTCCCTCCCAACCATGATCTCAAGCGTAAAACCTCTTGGTGATCCACATTGGTGGCTACGTGGTGATTTCCGTCGAATCATCAACGGTGCCTCCTTCTTAGTCCAGTCTTTGGATAACATAAGGGCCAGCTCCAATTCGAGTCTAAACACCTCTGGGTCGTTGATCAATCCCTGGACCTTGAGACTAGGTCTCCTTTTTGAAACCTCCTGGGCTTGACCCTTTTTCTAAATGCACGAGTCATTTTCCTCGATATTTATGAACATGATCTGCTGCCCTCAATCTCCTCTCATCAGGTGATGCGCATCTGAAGCAGTTGGTTGAGGAGCCTCTCCATCCACATCCATCATGAATATCATCTCCCAAAAAACTCAATCGAATGTATACCCCCCGGGGGTGGAGGTGCAGCTCTAGTGTCATGAGTGGGGAGCGGATCTGTAGTCACTTCAGGGCGTCCTAAATCAACTAAACCTTGATCAATCAAGTCCTGAATAGCATGCCTTAGTGCGGCTGATTATGCGTATCATGACCGGCTGCTTTGATGATAAGCACGGTGAAGATGCATCTGAATCCGGTGGGGTAAGGCTGTAGTGGTGAAGATGCGGGTGGTAGTGGAATAATCGAAGCGCTGACCCGATCTTTGGAAATGCTCGACTCATTGGCATCAGGAGTTGTGTAAATTGCCTAACGAAGCCTCGGTGGAGCGGTGCTCTATACTCTGTGGTGCGTACAGAGTGGACTGAGGGCGCTGTGTAGCATATCTTGGCTGTGGTGTCGATGTGGAAAGTAGGCCCGAGCCGGCCTGAAGGGGAGTAGTTGGTGCATCTTGACCCCCTTTATCTGGTAAGGAGTGTGGCGTCTGCGAAGCGGAGGGTGACGTGGGGATCTTTGTCCTGTCATGCCAATGGGCTTGACATCGATGGTGGGTCTGGGCCACGGCTGGCTTCCTTTAGTGCGAAGGAAGAGTCTTCCCATGATCCTCTGAATCTTGCCTCCTGATGCCATGAGGCTTTGAACCCGATGATCGAAGTGCGTATGGGAAGCCCGTGGATGCCTAGCAAAGCGAGGGTGAAGACTACGCAACGTAATCATGCCGTCTGATCGCTGCGGGTCCCTCTGTAATGCATTGCAAATCTTCTCTCTCCGGCGGGATTGAATGAGATTACCGACTCATCCGGCCTCTGCTGAGGGGCCTACAACTCTCAGGGATAAGTCCCTTTACAGTATTAAAGAATATTTAATGCGATAAACTCTGTCCCCAATCGGCCCGTATCCCCTACGCACCGAAGGGTCCAATGATGCAAACCCGGCGGCGGCACCACTCGACAACAGGAGGGAAAAACATGATCTGTCACGTGCCTCGTCAATCTATGCTTGCATGCATAGCATTTGTATAAGCACTGAAGTGAATCACGGAGGGCACCACATCCCGATGTACCTCTGATGCTCAGAGCATACGAAAACTTAGCGGCAGAAATTTTGCCAGCTGGAAGGTCGTCATATCCGTCTGACATAACTTCATGAGAGCATCTGGGGGCACGATCCTCTGCTCAAACTATCGATACGGGCTGAGTGTTATCAATGGCCCGGTCACCGGGGGTGACTAGAATGGGCGTGGTCTTGGTATGACCATGTAGAACAAAGCTCCAACTGTGGGGTGATTGAACCAATGAGTGGTGGTGGAGGTGGGCCCTTATGAGTCTGTGTACGGTGGGTCGGATAATGGTGGGGGTGGTGGAGGTGGAGTGTGTAGTTACGATGTCTTTGTGGTCGGATGATGGTGAGGTGGTGGTGAGTGGGGTAGAGTCAAAATACGAGGTGCTCCCAATTGCAATGGATTTAGGTCGATGCCCATCCGTACTACAGTCGATCCCGATATAGCATCCGGAGAGATGCCGTGGTATCGGTAATCTCGGCTAAATGGATTGTGATGGCGTCTTGAGAGTCCATATCCTCTATGATTTGATATGCGATTTCTAAGCGGTATCGAATCGAATCTCTAACAAGTCTACCTCAGATCCGAATCCAAGCTCGGGAACCCTGGTCGCTCTTAGTCAACAATCCTACAAAAGGAAAGGGGCATGTCGATTCCGTGTCCTATCAAGTAAATCCGATAGGTAATGCAATCCCACAATGAAATCCTCTAGGAATGAAACGGACATGTGACATCAACGGCTAATCGATATGTGGCCCATGCTGGGATGAGATGCGACATGGTAATACCTTAAAGGGGTAAGCGGCTGAGAAAGCTGGCAGGGAGAGGCAAGTCCTAAAAGGCTATATGACCGTACCACAAGGGTACACAACCCGAGATCCTAATCAACAATCAATCAACAATTAAAGTGACATACTGGCCACGCATGTATCCATGAAATCTAACTCAGGGCTATACAGGTCTTCATTGCTCGGACATCCGTCATCTCCATAGCGCTCCCAAACATCAATATAACCCTTATGCTAGACCCTATTCCAAACCCCTAGATTGGTCGAAGGCAAACAGGCCAGGAATGATTCCCCCCGAACAACATAAGCGATCAAAACGAGGGAATGGCCGACGAGGTAGTGACTCGGAAGTAAGGGGATACACACGTGCCCCACAAACACAAGCGGCAAGCAACACAGTAAGGGAAGGAAAATATGCAAGAAATAATCATGCACACAAAGAGTGTTTATCACAAAAATCTACATACAAACTAACCATCTATGCCAATCAAAAACATATAGCTAGGTACCAAATCAACCATGAACAAACATGCTAGAATCCAAATGTGTGAACACAAGCATAAACAAACCATAAATGTATGCCAAATACCAACCAAGCTTTGATCATCAACATCTATGTAGCCTAAGAGACTGGATCGAGAACCATGCGCTCCACAATATACCCAACTCAAGTTCAAGCTTGATCCTTATGAAACCAGAGATTCCGGGTTCGGTCCCCAAAGTGAGTCGCCACCAGGATCCACACCGATCCACGACCTGGCCGACTCGCTTTAAAATGGAAGGAAAAAATGTGAAAAGAAAATGTGGGTTGATTTGAGTTTTGGAAAACTGTCTCAAGGAGGAACGGTTTTTCTTTGGAGTCGCCACTTACTTTTATTTTTATTTTATAAAGGGGAAAAATAAGAAAGAACAAAAAACCTCAATGACTCCAATATGGAAAAAGCGATCTGTGAAAACTAGATTCTGGGTCCGGGGATCAGGTTACCTATCGGGAAGGTACCTCATATGAGGTAACACCCCCAAGCCCTAACTCGGTCTCTACTAGCATTGGGTATGTAGGAGCATATACCAAAATCGATAGCTCATAGGCTAAACATACAACTTGGATTGTAATTACAACCTAATTTGCATTCAAGATGTTAAAAAACACTCAACTAAAAGTTTAATATGGTGCGCACTGGTCCTTCGCCACGCTACATCAAAGGTTAGCCAACAAACATAGCAAGCACATGCATGGCACTCAAACACAAAGCATCCATGTGAAATTCATTACCCAACACTAAAGCACATACCGCTGTCCCTAAACTAAGCCGCTATATAAGAGGTCGTACCAACGTTTCGTGCATAATGCTCTCAAAATTAAATATAAAAAGAAAAGCAAGCTAGAGAAACCATACATTGCATCTCGGCCACTCATTGATGCTACAACACCGTCCAAATATATAACACGTCACATCTCGAAGAATCCTGGCTCCCGACAAAAAGACTGATTACCAGGCTTAACCATCACCCGACCCGCATAGACTCGACCAAGAATCCAAAATGGAAACCACACAATTCGAAATAAACCCCATTTCAGACCCTAAATATAGCCCTACATCGATTTAGGGCTTAATGGGTCGGACTCACAAAGATCACGGGCTTCAATTAAACCGAAATCAAGGACCTCATTTAAACCCAACAAACTGACCGATTCAGCCCCAACCTGCTCAAATTCCGCCGAGAGAGGGGCTCCAAAATTTCAGAAGAACCTTCCTCAAAGATTCATGAATCCAATGAAGACAAACGGAGTTCAATTCCGACTCCGAGTAACCAAGAACCAACACAACAAATCAACCACCCAAACTCGCTGCCCAAAGAACCAACCAAATGAGCCGCTGGGTTTGGTTTCCAACCGGGTCTCGGACGATTGAGAAAATATTTCAAAATCTTTCAACCTTCCTTACAAAGCTCGAATCCAACAAGACAACGGAGTTCAATTCGAATTCCGAACAAAACAAGAACTAACACAAACAAATCAAACCACTAAACCGCTGCTCCAAAGAACCGGAACCAAATGAGCCGGCTGGCTCGTTTCCCAACCGGTCTGGACGATTGAGAAAATATTTGAAAAATGTCAATCTTTCTTTAAGGAGTCAGGAATCCAAAAACAAACGGTGATTGATTCTCGCCTTGAATGAGTGAGAATCAACCAATACAAATCAAAACCACCCAAACCGGCCAGAATAAAATTGCCCACAGAAACCAAAACCAACGACCGGTTGGTTCAAGCCTAACCTGTCCTGACGGGTTGGAGAAAATGATTGAAAATTGGTTGTGAATCTTTTAAGGAGTCGAACTAAAACAACGGTGATTGATTCTCAGCTTGAATGAGTGAGAACCAACCAAACAAATCAAACCAATCTAAATCAGCCAGAATACTGCTCCAGAAACCAAACCAAATGGGACCGCTTGTCTCAGCTTTCCAACCTATCTGGACTAAGTTGAGAAAATATTTCGAAAAATTGTCGTAATCTTTTAAGGAGTCGAATTAAAAATAAACGGTGATTGGATTCGCAAATGATGAGTGAGAACCAACCAAAACAAATCAAACCATCTAAATCGGCCAGAACAAATTGCCCAAAAGAAAACCAAACCAAATCGACCTGCTGGAGCCCGCTTTTCCAACCGGTCCGGACGGTTGAGAAAATATTTGAAAATTGTCGAATCTTTAAGGAGTCGAATCCAAAAACAAACGTGATTGATTCTCACGGCAGGGATGAGTTATGAACCCAAACCAGTACAATCAACTACCAACTGCCGCCAACAATTTAAGGAACTGCTTCACGTATGAGCGTGAAAACCGGTTCAAATGGTCGGCGTAAACCTAAAATTTGGTCGACATCCCTGTGATAGAATAGAGTGGAGCCAGTTCCGCTTACCTTCTTCACATAAAACGAACGTAAAACCAAGCTACACATTCCTAAAATCAAGAACGCGGTGTCCGAGCCCTAAGTGTGCCCTCCAAAAGGTTTTTTTTCCAATCTGATCTCTATGTCCTTTATGCTAATTCCCACCTCCAGCCATCAAAGCCTCTTCATTTTTCTCTCCTTCAAGCTTGGAAAGGTCCTAATCAGCCTGAAATAGCTTCCCATTCACTCCCTCCTCATTTCCCATGCAAGTCAATCACTTAAGTTTTCACTTGCTTCACCAACCAAGTTCCACATGGGTTCATGGTAGCTGTATGTAACCTAAGACAAGGCCCAAAATAGGACCCACAATACTTCCTAAGGTCGATCTGGAGCTGCGGCCCGAACCATTAGGATTCAGCCCAAAATCACAAAACAAAGGTTCACACAAGCTACCCCAACTAACCCAAGTGAACCAGATGCCAAACTAGTCGATCCAGTTGAGGAAAAATTAAGAAATTTGATAGAATGTCTCTGAAGAATAAGAAGATTAACAAAAAACGGCGCACCATTCCAAGTCCGGATGAGGGAGATATGATCGAAACAAGGAGGAGTACTCACCAAAATCACCCAAAAAAAAAAAAAAAAAAAAAAAGTGTTGTATACGTATTGCCCTGATGAACCAGTCAAACCGATTAGTCAAACGGTTGACAAAAATTATGAAATTTTATCAAATACCTCCTTGGCAAATAAGGAATCCAACAAAACAAACAAAGGAACACCGAGTTCGACAAGGGAGATATGATCAAATGAGTCATGCTCAACGGACATACTCCATAAATCGATTGAAATAACCTCGGGGGCGCCACTTGCTTCATAACATCGATGCCAATAACCAAAAAAATAGAGCCATGATGACACTCTAAAGTGAACTACATACGCACTCACCTGACTACATACAAAGTCAACCGAGGCTCGCAGACGCATCAACCTAAAAAGGGCCCTAATGGTGTTATATGAGAACGAGTGGGTGAGCGACACCCATGTATGTAAATGCAAGTGTTGAGGGAAAATTGAGGGTCTACAGGACAGGAAGGTTCGAATACTTGGGATGCACCGTCAATGATCAAATGATCAAATGCTTACGGAAGCAATGCATTCCGTCTCGTCGCAGCGACGCCAGATATCTCCTAAGACGTGTGCTGGAAGAGGCACTTAGAAAAAACCGTCTCGCTACAAAGTGGTTGCTTTCTACATGAACTATATATTGAACATTCGCCTGTTGAGAGGATTCTGCATTCTCGAATTATATATCTCACCCAAATTCTAACTGATCCCCAAACTCAGAGTGAAAGGCGCTACAGAAACGCTACGGAATCTAGTTCTTCTATAACCGCATTGAGATGTGTCAGTTCGATGAGCGTGCTCCATCGATTAGTCGAGATGTTCACGATAACTAATTTATTCTACTAGCATGCTTTTGTTGCGATATTGAAAACTTAATTCATGGAACTTAGTCACTCTCAATGCTCGGTAACAACCCCGCATTTTTCTGTGGTCCCAAATCTTGAAAGACTAATTCTTGAAGGTCGCATACATTTGCGCGAGGTTCACCAATCGCCATGTGTTCTTAATAAACTCTTTTTCTCGGGAATCTTGAAAGACCCAAAAACCTTCATGTCATACTGTTGAATTGCAATCTCATAGAACATTGTTCTCTCTCGATGCTCAAAATCGTGTTACAGAGATCTGTGGTATATGGAAAGATTTGTTAGAGCTCTATTTAGATGGAACTGCTTATAACTCAACTACCCTCCTCAATTAAATATGCCATCGACTGCTGCTTTTGGATTTGAAACTATAGAAAGTTGAGCCTTCCAAGCAACTATAAAGGAGTTACACCTCACAATCCAACATCTAAATGGAAACCAGAAACTTTATGGATCTCCCAAGCAAAAGATTGTAAGTTGGAAATCTCCGAATAACCTTATTCTTCGTCAAGCCAAAGCTCAATAGGAACCTTGAAACTTAGAATCCTCGTGAGCAAAAAGCAGATGGAACTCGCGATAGCAAACCACCTTCCTCAATTGTTCTTCGAGGAATCTTAAAGTACTATCCTTTCGCTGGATCTATATACGCTTATCCGATTCATGGAATCACTTTTCTTCGTCCAATTTGTTGTCAGAAAGGTAGTTCGCATTCTTCCATTTCCTATCGCCCATTGTCGTTTACACTCTTCGCAAGAACTCGATCAATCATCGTAATATAATGGAACTTCTAGTGATATTGATTCTCATCCACCGACATTTGAAGCTGCTAAACAAGTTTTCTACTTCTACCGCTAGTGTCATGCACTTCCTCAATGAAAATCATAGAACTCGGGAATCTTGCAAGAAGCTTCGCTATCGCAGAGCTTCCATCACGTATAAAGCTATAGATGCATGATCGCACATCACTTGAAACATTTTCATGTTCATTAGCATACACTTCGCAATGTTCTTGAGACTCACTAATTGCCGCAAATTGAAACAAGGCAAGAAAGATTGCGGGTGTGTTTACATTACTCAACAACCGCTTGTAGCCATTAAAACACGTAATCTGAGGTCTCTCTCTCTCTCTCACACACACACACACACAAATAGTCTTAGCTCCCTATTTGCTTTATCATAGTTTCATTCTTTTTCTATCAACATCACCATATTTTTCTTGGTACAACAATGCTTCCGGCCAACTCCGCGAATTCAGCACTTTTCTTCCCGAAATGGAATTCCGCAGTGGTTCGCCAAATGCATCACACGTCTTCATGACCATACCCGTTAGCTCCGCATTGGTTTAACAAGAACTTTGGATTTTCCTCAGATAAAAAGGTTTCTTTAGTCGAAGATGTAATCCATAGAGCCTCGTAATATATTTCAGGCTACACTGCTGACGGATATTATTCATTCTGAATGGGAACAGTCGTATAACAATGATTGGATACCCCAGCTTTCCTAAAAATATGAATAAATTCAAATGGACCAGAAATTTTATGCTGCAAACAAGCCGATCGTTGGGAACAAATGTACTAAGAAAGAATGCAAGATATTCAACCTTTTCTGAAAAACAATTTCCTAATCGCAATGTATACCGCACCGCCTCTAGAACTGTCATCTTCTCGTTTGTTAACATTGTGTTCATGGTGGTAGTGATTGGTACTTGATTTTAGTGTCAAAGTACCATTTTTAAAATACATTAGTATTTTCTTTTTTTTCAAATAATCATCAAACTAGTGTTTCACATGTTTTGAAAACTGCATTCACCAAATACGGTATTAAAAATTACTTTAAAACCGGATTCACCAACTACGGTTTTAAGGTTAATTATAATACCGCATTCATCAACTGCGGTTTTAAGCTAATGTTTAAAACCGTATTTGATGAATGCGGCTTCAAAACATGTGGAAGACTAGTTTGATGATTATTTTGAAAAGAAAGCTACTCATGTAATTTTTTGTAAGAAATGAGTTACTTTGACACTATGCTAATTTATAGAGCATGAAGTCTGCCTAGTGATCATTGTTGTAGACCACAGAAAGCTCCAAGACATCCGTCTCATATCCTCTACCTTTTCCTTGCAAACATTGTCAATGATACAATATGGCATCAAATACACTTAGATCTTATATATAAGCACATATTCCAACACCACTCTAATAATAGCATACACACATATAACTAAAGGTATATATGTGCTTTTATTATTGATTTGTAGTTCCACTCTCTTTGATAAGACCGGGTATTTGAACTCAAATGCACACTCGGTTTTGATGTGGGAGGGTGGGTTAACTCAATTGTACTCGCTTTTGTTCCTCGTGTCAGTAGTCAGAAGAATTTCATATCAAGCAAAACCATCTATATTGGCCAATGTTGTGGCATGTGGCTCATATTAAGGCTCAATGGGCTAGGCAAATGCTCGACCGGAGGGTACCGAGTGAAGCGGAGCGTAGCTCCTACGGTACTGTACAATATGTTTATGGTATAAGGGTATTTTTGTAATTTTATCATATCCCAAGTTATTATAAATACCTTCTTATATATCCTTATTTCGATGGTAGTGAAAGTTAAGAGCTATAGCAATTTATATCAAGCAAACCCATCCATATTTACCAATGTTGTGGCATGTGGTTCATATTGAGGCTCAGTGGGCTAGGCAAATACCCAAGCGGAGTGCACCGAGTGAAGCCTCTATGGTAAGGTACAATATGTTTAGGGTATAAGGGTATTTTTATAATTTTATCATATCCAGGGTTATTATAAATACCCTTCTATGTAATCTTATTTCAATTATAGAGAAAGTTTGAGCCGCCGTTTCCGTGGATTTAGGTACATTGTCGAACCATGTAAAATCTAGCTATGTGTCTTCTTCGTTTTTCTTACTCTGATTTTATCACCATTGTTACACGAATAACAGCTGTGATTTCACGGGCCAAGGCTGTGTAAATTGAGATTGTTGTTTGGCTTTTGACTTTTATGTTGATATTGGTTAAAATCTTAGCTTGAATTTAATATGGCACATTTCCAATATGTAACGCTTGATTTAATTTATTTTCAATTTTCTGAATATATATATATATATATATATATATATATATATATATATATATATATATATATATATATATATATATATATATATATATATATATTCGCATTCACTCATTGAACTCTCTTTGGATTTAGTATGAACCATATACAACTCAACCTTTCAAAGAAAATAATGAACTTCTGACTTTAATATAAATTATAATACATAGGCAAAACTTCGAACATGTTTAATCAAGGTGATCATCTCATGAGCTCAATGTTAGTGGTTGGTAGCCTTTTTTCAAAAAGAAACTTGTCCCACATAAAAAAAAAAGATAAGAACTTTTGGCTTATATACTCAAAACTTATCTGGGCTTGTATAAGACTTCCAGAAGACGGGAGGTCTCACGAGCATAAGAAATTGGTGGCTTAGATTTCTATGGAATCGATAGGTTTAGTCCTTTGGTTCGAAAATGCGAAATCGATCATGAGACCAAGAATTCCTAAGAATGATAAAATTCCTAAGGGCGATGTTCTAAACACAACTCGGCTACCACAGCACCACTGTCCGACATCTTTAAGACGCGCTCCGGCCGAACTCCGGCATCCCAGTTGTCCACGGCTTTAACACTTAACTCAGATTTATGCTCATTTGCCCAAATTACAGCGCTTCGGCTGTGTTGTTTGAGCTGTGACCGACCAAATCCGTCGATGTTTTCACGATTTATACTTGACATGAGTTAGCTCATGTTTAGGAAATATATTTTCAAGATGGACAATTTGAGTGGGTTATATTTGGACATAAAATGGTTTGATCGATTAGATTGTACTAAGCGAGTAATTGAATTTTATACCTATCTAAGTGGCATTTGCATTTGTGTAGTGAGTTGAAACATGTTAGTGAAATTCCTTGAAGCATTCAAATAACACTACTAATAGAATTCCTAGCTGTCCTTAAAGAAAGGAATTAGTATTTTAGATTCGTATTTTGTGGTCAAATTTTCCTAAAGATGTTATAAATATTAGTTTTAAAGATTGTTGTGGTTCTCTTTTCAATGGTGTTTGTAACATCAACCTATAGTCTTCTTTCACACAAAAAAAAAAAAGACCTTAGACATGAGTAAAGATCTAATATGAACTATTGCATGAGATATGATGTATACTTGCAACTCTAAATTTAATTCCTTTATGCTATATTTGATTAGTAAGATATGATAAGATAGAGGTGAGATACATATTCTAAGTTATCATTTACAAACAGGATATGCATATCTTAAGATTTTATTTGCAATGAATGTATTACTTTTTAATATTATACCAATTAAATGTGTTTTATCATACATATATTTGATTTATACAAGAATAAATGAATGAAACATGATATAGTTTAATGTTGAATATTTATTTAAAATAGAATTATATTGTATCCCGATATTTAGAATTCATCAATGGGGACCACATAATGGCCTCACTTATATTGGAAATGCTCAAACATGATATTGAATATGCATAACATATGATCATATCTTTATTGAAATTGCTATACCTAATAACCACATTTAATAATTTTAATTTAGGTTCCTTAAACTTCATATCAATCGGTTCAATGGTTAACTTAAAGTTAATTCAAGCGATTTGAGTTGGATAGGTGTTGAATTAATATCCTAAAATTTTTCTTTTTTGTGTTTAATAACATGGGTTTGGTACTACTTCTTTCTCTCGTCTTATTCTTTATAGTTCATTTTCTTTAAGTAAGGAGGAATAATTTTTTTGTCATTCTTTGCCTGAAATCACTCATCTTCATTTCTTTTATATCATTTTTATTTTTCAATAAAGTGATTCTTCCAAAAAAATTTGGATTTTCAATATGGAAAATAGAATAATCCCCAATAACGTCTTATCCTCCAAATTAAACTAAATCTCACCAGCAAGGAAAGAAAGATAATTCACGATATAACAACTCATGTGTAAGATCAAGTGGATCCCCCCAGCGGGAAGAGCTTATCCCAAATAAAACGCTCTTTCTATATCAGCTGAATCCATCTTGAGTAAAGGCGATAATACCCATCCAATGGGAAAGAATCCTATTCACCATCGGCCCAGGAAAACATATACTACTCATCTGAGGCCACCCATCGGTGAAAGGTCGCAAACATACACCTTTATTCGCCCTCTCGCGATCCTCTTTCTCGAAAGAAAGCGGCTTAGGCATTGGAGCGGCTACAGTGAAGCCCTGCGAGCCACTTTCTTTCTTGTCTTTGCGGAGGCTGATTCGAGACCCATGAGTCAATGCGCCCTTTTGGAGCCGGCGAGACCAGCCCGGCGGCAATCCTACCTCGGGCTGACGATCCGGGAGCCTCTGACCCGGCCGACCAGTCTAGAGTGCGGCCCAGCCACCCCGATACGCTCGGCCAGGTGGTTGAAAAAGGTATAAATGATTAGTGCGGCGTAGGAACAACAGTTCCTTTACAAATGGCTTGATCACTCGATTACGATGGTATCAACTTGGAACACAAGTAGCAGGAGCAATGCCAATCCATCAGGATGCACGGGATATTTTGACGATACAAGCTGGCCAGGCCTCGGCGCGTTAGAAACAATGCACGAGGAGGCCAGCACGGGGACGAGGTGGAGGCACTCCGCCTCACGTCCAGCGTCGATAGAAAGTTAGAACAACTCATCGGACGGTCACGGCGATCCGCGAGGCGCGACAAACCGAGAGCCGCGGCATTTCCCCTCATGAAGGACAACACAATCTCGACACTCCCCGAGGAGCCGAAATAGAAGCAGAATCCAGCCGAGCCCGGGGGCATGGACCACATCTAGCCTGGAGAGCCTTGACGACACTTTCGGGGCATGTCGGGAATGAGACTATGCCACCCTCGACGAGGGACGGGAGGCAATCATGGGACGGAGGGTTGAGGGAGCCTCCAGGGGCTCGGCCAGGTGTGAAGGAAGTGGTAAGAGGACGCGCCCCTGACGCCATGGACACCTTGGTGCAACGGGCCCGAGTCACCGTTCACGTAGGGTGCTCCACTTCCCTCTTCCAGCAAAATTCAGAATGCCACAGGTGGAAGCATTCGATGGTGTCAGAGATCCCGTTGACCACCTCAATACTTACAAAAACCAAATGGAGCTGCATGGGTATCGGGACCGCAATGCGATTCGAGCTTCGCTACCACACTAAAGGCCCAGCCTTGGCCTGGTTTTAACAGGCTTCCGCCTTCATCAATCCCCTCATTCAGAGAACTATCCATTGCGTTCTTCTCCCACTTCATCGGAGCCAGAACGTACAGAAAGCCGAGTTACCATCTATTGACCGTTAAGTAGGGCTCGCAGGAAAGCTCCTCAACCCCTAAAGAAAGAAGCGGGACTGACAAGCGCGAGGCGAGTCGAAGAGATAGAAGCGTAGAAGTCTCGAAGAAGATGCAAAGCGATCCCGAAGGCGTGGAAGCGCCGGTCGCTGGGCGGCGTCGGCGCTCGACGGATGATCCGTTATTCACCTCGGCGGTTCACGCCGCGGCCTCGGTATCACGGGTTTTGTGCGATGCGAAGCAGGCGGGTTCTGAGGTGGCCAACTCGAATCAGTGGGACCCGCCGCCCGAGGAGACAATACGGGTGTGCGAGTTCCATAGGGATTATGGAGCCTTTGGATGATTGCATACAGCTCAGGAAATAAATAGAATACTTAATACGGTGTGGGTATCTCCTACGCTTCATAGCACCTGAAAATCAGCCTCATAGTAAACTGGAACCGGGGCTGACTCCGGCGGCCTGCGCTGACCTCGTAGATATGACTCGGCGCAATGACCTGGGAAATATGTGATCTCGGGAGGATTTGCGGGAGGAGAGGAGTCCGGCTCGACCCGGGAAGGCCCATGCGCGACATCGGGTCAGGAGATATCGGAGATACAAGCGGTGTCTAAGGCGCCTCGGCTCGACCGCGTCCGTACGATTTTCTACATTTTCCGGATATGGAGGGATGCGGCACCCCATGACCCCTTGGTAATTCGAGCAGTGGTGGCCAACAAAACAATCCATTGGGTCCTAATTGACAACGGGAGTTCAGCCGACATCATTTTCACCTCGGCCTTTGATAAGATGGGCATCAGAAGGGATAAATGGAACTAGATTACTTTTCATACAAGGTTTCTACGGAGAAAAGGGTACTTTACCCGTGGGCTCGATACAATTAGTGCTCACCTTAGGGACCCTCCATGCCGAGCAGCGACAGCAAGATTCCTCGTTGTGGACGCCCCATCCGCCTATAATATCTTTGTTGGCCCGAGACCCTCTCTCAATACAATAAAGGCCGTTTCCTCAGCACGATGATCATTTCCTGCATAAAGCGGAGTGGGAATGGTTCGAGGAGACTAACGGGTGGCCAGGGAATGCTATTCAGCATCCATGAAGCAAAAGGCGGTCGATAACATATACCTGGACGAGCTCGACATGCGCGACAAGGTGCACACCCGACCTAAGACCTCAGAAGAGCTGGAATCCGTATTATTGGACGACGATCCTGAACACCTCGCATACATCGGCTCCAAACTTACGAAGGACCTCAGAAACTCTCTCACCAATTTCTTGAGAGCCAGGAACAAAGATGCTGCGTGAAACGGTGACATGGGAGGAAAAGACCTGTTAATCACACATAAATTTGAGCGTCGGCCGTCATACTAAGCCGATCGAAGCAAAGGGGAGGGCTTAGCGAGAAGAATAAAAAGCCATCAACGAGGAGGTTGGAAAACTCCTCCAGGCAGGAGCAATCAGAGAGGTAGAGTACCATGAGTAGCTAGCCAATGTCGTACTAGTTAAAAAAGCGAACGGCAAGTGGCGACTCTGCGTCGACTTCAGGCATTAGCAGGCATGCCCGAAGACCAGGTTTCACTCTGTAGCGGATCGACCCTAATCGTAGTGCCTGGCCCAGGCCATGAACTCCTCGGTTTTCATGGATGCCTTCTCCGACTATAACCCCGGTCGGCATGGACCCCGATTGACTAGAAAAAACCTCGTTCATCACAGGGCAGAGAACCTATTGTTATCGTGTGATGCCCTTTGGGCTCAAAAATGCAAGAGCTACTATCGGAGAAATTTGGTGAGCAGGATGTTCAGAAGCGGATAAGACGACCGTGGAGGTATACATAGATGACTGTCTTTGGTAAAATCCTTTGTTCTTAGAGCTCACCCAGCTCATATGCGAGGATTTCAGATCCTGAGAAATCTGACATGAAGCTAAATCCGGCTGAATGTGCCTTGGTGTCAGTAGAGGAAAATTCCTAGGTTTTCATAGTCAACAACTAGGAATGAGAGTAAACGAGACAAGATAAAGTGTTACTCGCGTACCATCGCCATCAAGCATAAAGGAAGTCCAACGTCTGACAGGAAGGACCGCTGCCTTAAGCCGATTCGTGTCCAGGGCTAGTGATAAATGTCAGCCATTTTTCCAAGTTTTAAAGAAGGCCTTTCAATGGGACACAAAATGTGAGGAAGCATTCACGGCGTGAAGGCCTACTTAGGCTCACCCCGGTTCTAGTAAGTCCCAGAGGAGCTCCTCACTCCCATCATAGCTATTTCGAGACTTCTCAGGCCCGGCGTTGATATAAATCGGGGATAAAGGCTAGGAGTACAACACTAGTTTATTATTGTGGCCCAGGAGCTCTAAGAGGAGCGGAGGAGGTATCCTAGGATGGAGGGGTGAATCCTGGCCTAGCAACCGCGGCTCGGAAGCTCAGCCCTTATTTCGGGCTCATACCATTGAAGTTCAACGAGGAATATCCGATGAAGCGGCGGATGCTATACAGAAGCCGAGACCTTGGAGGCTTATGAAGGGAAGTAGGCTATGGGAGCTAAAGCGAGTTAGGCATGGGATATAAGCCCAGAAAGCGCAATAAAGGGTGGGTCCTGCTTGGACTTCGTCTATGGAATTCACCTCGTGGTGCGATGAACGCTCAAGCAGTAATTGACCTCCATTTGGAAACTCTTGTAAGATGGAGCCTGCTGCCTGAGAGCGGAGCCAGTCTAATCCGACCTCCCCAAAGGAATAGACATTGAATACGCACTCCCAGTTAAGTTCAAGCCTCCAACAGAGGGTGAAGTATGAGGCGAATCATGCGACCTCAACCTCGCCCATTCCTTTGAAGTTGACCCGGCCTAAGTCTGCGTGACTCCCAGGGTGGTAGTAAGACAAATAGAACTATGAGGCGAAGTGGAAGAATGATCCTATACCTCAAAAGGTGGGACTTATTGAAAAAATTAATTGCTAGTCCGAGGTCGAACATATTCCTAGAGCGGAGAACTCCAGGGCCGATGCCTTAGCAAAGCAGCGGCGACCTCAGGGAGGACCTGTTGGTCGGCCTTTGTCGAGATACCTTGCGAGAACCTTCTATGAATATACGTGACGTGGAAGTTGCCTCGGTCGAGTCCGAGCCAAGTTGGATGGAGCCCATTTGGGATTATATAAATGGGATTACAAATCTACCAGTGTGATATTGAGCGATAAATAAGATCGATCAGTTATCCGTCATAAGGGAAGCTTGTACAAGCGAGGTTTCTTCACACCGTCCTTAAATGCATCGCGGGAAAAGACATTGAATCGTGCTAAAGGGAAGTACGAAGGTATATCACGGAAATCATACTTCGGGCTCGGGCATTAGCGGAAGGTCTTAAGACAAGGATACTCTTGCAGCCCCCGCGTACTCGAAGCGCAGCCAGGCACAGTCGGGAAATGCAGGTGTCGCGGGGAGCATGCCAAGATCTCACGCCTCCCATCAGAGCCCTTGACATCAATTACAAGCCCCTAGCCTTTCCAACAGTGGGGTTTGGACATGCTGGGACCTTTGCCCCAAGGGAAGGGCCAGTGTAAATTCATCATCATCCCTTGATGGGTGCCCGCCCAAGTGGGCCGAGGCAGACAGCACAGCCCTGGTCTGAGAACATAAGATCATAAGTAATTTTGTGTGGCGAGCCGTGAATGCGGAGTTTGGTATCCTAAGAGCCTTGGTATCGAATGATGGAAGCAATTTGACAAACGCCAAGTTCGAGATTTTGTCTTGAAACTCGAATTAAGAATTATTATTCGATCTGACACACCACAGTCTAATGGTCGAAGCGAGGAAGTCACCATCAGGGACCATAAGGCTGACTTTGAAGACCCAGAATTTGGAAGATCTTAAAGCCCGAGTGGGTGGGAATACCTCCCGAGGAGTGTTATGGGCCTATAGGACTACACGAAGTCGACAACCAGAGCTGATTACCTTAGCCTTTGTATGAAGAAAGCTTGATGGCCCTAATAGAGAAGTCGGGTTAAAGTCCCTACAAGAATCGGGCGGCAAATGTGGAACACGATAGTGAAGCTCTCTGGGTTTAAATTTGGACCTCTAGATGAAAAGCGGGGGCAAGTCCTACTTGAAGACTACCAAAGGAAGATGGCAAGGTACTACAACCAAAAGTCAAACCCGGGAGCTACATGTTGGTGATGCAGTCTTAAAGAAAGCTCACGCGGCAAGGAAGAATCCAACACACGGAAAACTAGGCCCCAACTGGGAAGGCCCCTACATCATATCTCGAGTCGTCAGACCAGGCAACTACGAGCTCCAGACAGAGGAGGGAAAAATTCTACATCATGCATGGAATGCGGAGCATCTTAAGCGTTTTTATCAGTAGGCCTCGGTTTGTAATCTCAAATAAAGCATTATCCATCTTCGGGTGACGAATTGAGCGTTTATTGGTGGTTTAGTTAAACATTGCAAACAACACAGCCATAGAATGCGCAGGAAAATTAAATACACCAGAATGTGAAAATTCATGATCCAAAAAGGAAAAGTCTCTTTTTTATTACAGTCAAAATTACATTCAATTACAATCAATAGTGTCATCGATTACATCTTGGAAGTATATAGTACAAGCAGTTCCCTCAAAAAAAAAATAACAAAAAAAAAAAACAAAAAAAAACCTCAAGAGAGAAGGAGGAAAGAGGAAAGCTTGAGATGGATGAAGGAGAAGGAAAGGAAAGGAAAGAGGTGGAAAGGAGAAAGAAAGAAAAAGGGATGGAAAGAGTTTGTGGGGAAGGAAAGGGAAAAGGGAGAATGAGATGTGGAAGAAAGGAAAGAAAAGAGAATGAAAGAGAAAGAGAAGGAGAAGAAAGGAGAGGAAGAGAAAAAAGAACAGAAAATAGAGAGAGCGGCACAAGAGATACACCGCCCTCTCCGGACGCATTCCCTAGCTCAAAGCTAGGGAATAACATAACTCCCATAAAGGGGAGACAACTAGGGAAAAACACAACTCCCACAAGCAGAGATCCAACAAAGCTAAACCAGAATCTTCAGGTGAACCCCGCAAAGACGATCGAGCCTCGAAGTTTCATCCCGCACAAATTTGATCTACACACCAGGAAAAGTAGAATCTCCAAAATATGGGTTATAGAGCAACAAAACCGCCATTTATAAGAAGGCTAAAGCACACGGAAACTCACGAAGTCGTTTCTAATTCTCCATGAACCAGCATTAAAAACATTCGCATCTTCCCAAGAGATTAGAAGTCGAAAGGCCTCAGCGCCCGGAGCCCAGCAACTCACTTTGAAGTTCGTCACCACTGCGCACGAGGCCCGCGCGGCCTAAGAGTCGGTCGGCTCGAGCTACGCCGCCCGACAAGGCCTCGGCGCGAAGCCCGGCTCGCTGGCGGGGTTCGACTACTGCGCATAGGCCACGACCTCGGGTGAGATCGGCAGGCTGTATCGCGCCGGCCTCGGCGCCCCCCGGGCCCGGCATCTCGGTTGCTTGGGCTCGAGCCGCTCTACGGGCCATGCGGCCTAGGGTAGAGTTGTTTCCCGGGCGTTCGGCTCATGAGCCTGGCTCAATTAGAGCTCGGCCACCTTTCGGGTATTTTCGAGGAGTCAATTTGGCTCGGGCGTTGACCGCTCGGCCGGCGTCGGAGTCGGTAGCTCCGAGTTTAAGCGAGCTCAGCCACTCTGCGCATAGGCCGTGCGATTACAGGTCGATTCGGCTCGAGGCCATTCGGCTCGCGAACCCATCAACTCCAATTGAAGAGCTCAGGCCACCCGTTTCAGGCGTGTTACTCGGGAAGTCGATTAAGCTCGAGCAGTTCCGCCCGCTGGAAGCCCGGCATCTAGAAGCCTAGAAGCTCGGTCGTACTCAAGCGCTAAGCGCAAGCCCGAGTTGCCCGGCTCGGATGTTGACCCGAGTTATGCAAACCCGAAATTAAATTCGATTCATGCAGAACAACGCGAAATGCACCAGTAGAGACACAAGTGGTAAAAAATGAATATTTATTAAGGGGAAGGCTACATATGTCTTGGGTCCTAGGCCCAACAAAAAATAAATAAAAATATATATATATATATATATATAAAGAAAAGTATAAAAGTCGACATCAGGCAGGCGAAGACGTGCCTGAGATCGGGCATCGAAGGAGGGAGCGAGACGGTGAAAGTGGAAGCCAGTGAGGGGTACCCAGGTTCTTAGTGTCGGTGATAAAGGACTCTCGGCCTCCTCGTCACTAGGTGTATCAAAATTGAAATCCGGGCTGGATGAACGATATGACTGCTGAAGGCGAGCCTGGCCCATTAAGTCTGGGCCCTCATCCTCGAGCTTGCACATAATTTCGTCCCGGTGAGCAACGAGTCACTTGTTGATGGAGATCCCACAGTCAGCGGTGTTCCTCGGTCGGGCGTTCGTAAGCCTAACGACCTCGGAAGCCTCACAGGTGACTCGTCTAATAAGCGTATCTTATCGTGGTCGTCATTTGGTGCCGTAATAGCTGCTTGGAACTCCGCGGCTGGCCTTGGATTTGAAGCTCATCCCTAACCATCACGGAGTTCATAATGGGTGAAGTGCTGACCCGATCCTAGCCTCTAGCAGAGTCATTTTGCTGATGCAACTCATCCGAACCTCCGAAGCTCGCGCGGCCATCCATGGCTGTTTACGGCCTCATCCTCTCTACCCTCGACTCGGGCACGTGCCGACGTGGTATGCTTCAAATCAGACTGAAGCTTCACTGCCTCCTCAGTCATGCGTCGCACTCGATCCCGCAACTCAGCCCGATCATAAATAAGGGAAGCCACCCTCGCTTTGTAAACTCGGGCAGCTTTGGCATGGCCTTCGTTTAGTTTGGCCTTCTTGGCCATACTCTTCAAATGGTATGCACCTATCAACTAAAGTCAGTACCCAATAACACTCAACTGGGATTGAAATCAGACACGACAAAATTTTGGAACTTACAAAGGCGACCCCCTGGAGGGATAAAGCCAAAGCCTCGTCAATGGGCAGCGCGCTCGACTTCTTGAGATCAGAATCCTTAAGAATGGAAGAGACTGCGCCAGCTGCAAGTTCGGCATTGAGAAGCAAGGAGTCGCCATCTCCACTAGTCTCGAAATCCTTCCTCTTCAACTCCTCCACCCTCGAAGAAGGTGGCCTAACACTCTGGCAGCGAGGCCCGAGTTCCATACGATGATGGGCATGACAGCGCGGTTGCTTTCAGCGACCCTTCTCGAACCTTCGCCTTAGCGACGGACGAAACGGGATTGCAGACTCAAAAAATTTAGGATCCTTAGGCTGCCCAGAAAGGAAGATGCCCCGATTTGAACCTTGGCCAGAGTCGGCCGGTGCTTTCCGGCGGAGTCAGGGCTTTCCGTTCAGCTCCTAGGCTTTGAGGCGGCGATGTCGGCGACAGCTCTCCCTTGGTAGGCAGCGTAAGGGCTTCCGGTGGGAGAGACTTTCATAGTGGGAGGAGGCGAGATCTCGAGGCAGGGGCGGGCGACCTCGAACTCGAGGGCGGGAATATCTTGACTTAATCATTTCAGAGTAGGGCGTGTAGGAACACTCGGTAGCTCTGCACTGGCGTATCTTCGAGAGAGGTGAGGTCGGGTGGGCACCTGGGAGGCGTGGACGATGAGATTAAATGTGACCAACCTCTGAGTCATGCTCCGAAAACAAAGCGACACTCCACGTGGGTGCAGGGGTCCAGCCTCGGAGTGAGTGTCGTCCTTTGTTGGTGGGTCATATTCCCAGTGCGATGTGACAGTACGTTCCTTCGAGACTTGTGGGAAGAGGAAGATCGGAAATCAGGAAGGACGTAGAATAATAGGGAAAATAGAGGAAGCCTGGAACATGACAAAAAGATAAAAGACCTTTGACTATACTAGGGACCACCAGGAGCCCCGGTCCTAAATAAAACATTAGACCAGCAAAATGCCTGACCGTTGGGCGAAAGTTGAGAAGGACGGAGACAACGAAGTCTTTGAAAACCCTTTTATGAAGGGATGCGGAGGGCGAAGATATTTTCGAAGGCCACCTCGAGAAACATATCATCTGGAGTGCGGAAACCACATAGGAGGTCAAAGCGTCAGGAGACCAAACTCGAGCGTAAGGAGTGCATGCGTCGATAGTGGCCCGTCTGAAGGGCCAGAGCCTTCTTGGGCCCCATGACTAAAGCATCTTTGAGCAGCGGATTTTAGGTATTCGAGCCCCAGGATGTGGTGCTCCATGCCTTGTCGAGGAAAGGGGGCGCCCAGGGCATCTCGAAGTTCAGCTGGTAGGAGAGCGGTCGGGCATGCCCAGCTCCCGCCCGAGGTAGGTAGCAGTAGAGGAGTCACCTCAATACGTAGAGAAGGGTGGCTGGACCCATGATGGAGCTAGTGATAAGCCGAAACTTGGCCAGCTAACCCTAGCGCCTTGTCCCTTGTGGCTCGAGAAAGAGACCGGGAGATAAAGACGGAGCGGACCAGAGGGGTCCTGATAGAAAAAGCTATCCCAGAAGGCCTTGAGAAAAGACTCTGCGCAAAAAAGTTCAGACAGAAGACTAAAGGAGAGGGAAGTCCGAACTCTCTAAAGGCAAAGAAAATGTCACCGAGATCAGGCACACAAGGCGGTATGCGAAGAAAGCAGAAGGCGAAAGGAGTGGGAGAAGATGGCGTGAAATTCAGAAGAAGTCATCATTCATATGAGACTATGGCGACTAATACAACTAGCCTAGCCTAGAAGCGAGCACGTAGGCGCGATGCTAGAAAGCGTTACGACCTTTGCTGGCATTTTGTCTGAAATTTGAGGGCAGTGTCAGGTTTGAAAAATAAGGCTCCTGAGGCCCTTTCGCCCGGAATGAAAGGTCAGCTGACAAAACACCGAGGTCCCTAAGCGCTAACCCAAAGTAAAGGCGGTCAAGCATCGGGATGATATCAGGTGGTGGGAAGCCATTACAGCCATTGATCACTTTGTGCAAATAAGATAATCCCAATACCATGTCTCCCGAATCAAACTAAATCTCACGGCAAGAAAAGAAAGATAATTCACGATATAGCAGCTCATCATGCGAATCAAGTGGATCCCCCCAATAGAAAGAATATCCCAAAATAAAGCGCTCTTTACATATCCTTTACAGAATCAATACCGATAAAGGCGAGTAATACCCGTCGATAGGAAGAATCCTATTCACCATCCAAGCTGGGAAAACATATACTATAAATACAAGGCCACCTGACTAATGAAGATGCGCTAAACATGCCTTTGTTGCCTCTAAGCGGTCTATCTTTTCTCTCGAAAGTAGCTCCCGACATCGGAAGCGATTCTGGTAGCCCCACCGACCCTTTCTTTTTTGTCTTTGCTGTGGGAGGCTGGTTGAACCATGAAGTCGGTAGCGCCACACAGAACCCAGCCAGGACCAACCCCGGTAGCAATCCTACCTCAAGCCCAGGCTTGATCGGGGAGCACGGGCCGACCCGCGGCCCATTACAGAGTCGGGCCAATGACCACGATACGCTCCAGCCCGGATTCGGTTGAAAAGATTATCATCGGCTATAATTTTTCTAAATCCCTCGAAATATTATTACAATGTTTTGGAAGTTCTTAATGTAGAAAAAAAATTTAAGGTGACTTGTTCTTTTATTATTATTTTTTTAACATTATGATTAATTCGATTTTGAATATTTTGGAATATGTAAGAAAAAAAAGACAGTTGCGACCCATCTCATTATCTCTAGAAACTTAATTCATTTCTAGACCTTCTTCTTCATCTTCTTTTATCTTTAGTCTCTTTGCACCATTTCTTTTTGCTTTATTCTTTTGTTTAATTTTATTTAACATCGATGAAAGTGGTGTAGAATTAAAGGTAAGTAGTGAAAAAAAAAGTTGAAGTGAGCTGGAATGGCGGGGAGATAGGATCTAGGGTAGGAAAAATAAATGCGAATGAGGATGGGTAAAATATGAAAAGAGTAGATGATTCTAGAAGACCATTTTAGGATACCATAACCTCTTTCCAAACTTATGCTTTATGAATCT
>JAEQBH010002401.1:0-106156 GCA_016808115.1 Tetrastigma voinierianum | reverse complement strand
ATCCTTAATTGATGATACCCAGAACGTAGATCGATCTACGAAAAGACACCCACACCTTTTAATTGGTCGAACAAGTCATCAATCTTGGGTAACAGGTACTTGTTTTTCACTATGTGTTTGTTCGAGTTGTCTATAGTAAACCTGGCAAAGGAAATGTACGGAGTCTTTCCTTCTTAACAAAGAGCACTAAAGCTCCCCATGGTGATACACTTGAACGAATAAATCCCTTCTCTAAGAATTCTTGCAAACTGAATGATTCGTGCCACGGTAGGGTGATCGGAATCAACAATATTTGTTTCCTATATTCCTCCTACTGCCGTAGTCAAGCTCTTGATTATAGCTTGGACTAAATTCGAACAGGGATGGGGTTTCTTCGTACAAATGATTTAGGTGAAATTAAAAATAATTGAATCAATTCAGATTTTTAAGGTTTGGGTAAGCAGGGGAGATTGGTTATTCAACAGTGAAACTAAAATAGAAAATAAGAAAGAACTCCTTGAAGTCTCGAGGCCCTTTAGGTTAAAGTTTATAGGGCAAAACCAACATGTCCTCGGGTCTTTTTCCTCGCGTTGGGGAGGATGACATATAGTCATTTTCGAACCGGATCTTCATTTAGCTTTTAAAAACTAAACCCTATGATTTTCTCTTGCACAGAAGTATAACATTTAAATAGGCAATGTCTAAGCGGTGAAAACACATCTCAGAGCCTCCCGCGATAGTGCGAGGAACAGCTGGCGAGCCTCGATGGATCTAGTGAGAGTATCGATTGAACCCAAAAACTTGCAAATACACATTAAAGAGAGCATGTAGAGATTTTAACCCTATAAGTGAAGCGGGAACTTAAACAACCATAAATACGTGCGTTAAAACGGAAGAATGAGTCTTGCATTTTCTCAAACCCTAGCCCCGATGCTCTCCTCTTCAAGGAGAGAGATATTCGTAATACATCGCGGTGTTTGTTAGCCGAGAAAGGGAGAGAAAATGAGAGAAAAGGGAAAAACGGGAGAGAGCCCTAATTTTATTCACAGCCAAAACGTCCCTTCGACATTGGCCTTCTGATAGCTATGTAGCCTTACAAACCAAGTGAAATACCATACAATCCAAACATAAGTGATTACAACAAGGGTAGAAAGGAGAAAAACCAAAAGCTGCAACAAAAGAAACAGCGTGAAATGTAGGAGGCTTGAGGGTTGCGGGGATGCCTGATCTTTGGAGCTATGTGCGATTAACTCGCGGGAGAAGAATTTCTGCGGTGGTGTTTTTGCCATTTCTTTCTTCTTTCCTTCTGATATTTGATTTTAAATGCTGAGTTTGACAAGAATTCTTCGTGCTTGGATCGACTCAACAATTTCGGCATAATTAGCTCGCAAAAACTGCACAATTTGCCACAAAATGCGATCAGTAAAATAGTAGGGACCTTAATGTGCAAATCGGGTTAATTAGAATGTTTAGTACACAAAAAGCACTCAAAACCTATAATAAATAGGGTTCAAAATAGCACTTTTGGGCACTAATCACACCCCGACCTACACATTCTGCAGTCCCTTAGCAATGAAGAAAGAAAGAAGAAAGAGCATACAAGCGATAACAAAATTATGTTCACAAAAAGAGTTGCATTTCAAAAGGTTGTGAAAGTAATGCCTAACTCTAAGTAAGAATCATCAAAACCTAGCCCAATAACCATCTCAGAGAATGAATGCCATACAAAATTGAGTATCAAGAGCTTCCTTCTTATTGACTCAACGGGAACTTCACGAAATCTAAGTGTTTGTTGATTAGCTCTCGACAATGGCGTCAGCATTTGCCTCTCACAGACCTAGATGCTATAACTGACCTAGCATGCTAACCCTTCGACTAGATCAGGATCGCCTCTTATTCCACAATTCTTTTTGTGTTGTAGGGTGCAATCTTTGAGGAATCCGACCTCACCAAAGTCCATGTAACGGGGGATCTGAGTGACTCCCGACCAATTAAGGCTTAGGGCACAGTCACTTGAGGATCTTTACGACCGCCATCTTGGTTTACCCGGACTTGAATGGATTTCGAGACTCCAGCACCTACAACTTGCTCAACTCCACCTATCCACCCATGTAGCAGACACTAAGTGGGACTCCCGACAGTGAGGTTTAGGGCCACTTAGGGCTTTAAGGCTTTCCCATATACCCCTCGGGTGCAGTGCTCGGGTTTCAAGGCCAAAACATTGCAATATTTATTTCTTTTCTTGTCTTTTCTTTTTCTTTTTCTGTTTCTCTTTTTTTCGAACATTGGCCTTCTTTCCACATGGGTCCTTAACCTATTAAAGGCGGTCGATGAAACTAGGGTAGGTTATGCAAAGTAAAAGGGTTTACTTTGGAGTTTCACGGCCTATCATTTGAAACCTAATGTCTTGGGGTGTGTGGTTAGCTAAAGATTGGAAGAAAAGGTCGAAATAAAAAAAAAAAGAATTCAACTAATGTTCTCAACCAAGCATGGAGACCAATCTAACATCAATGGGAATTAAGACAGGGGTGCAATTTTCAAACTATGACCTAGGCAAAACACCTGAAATTTTTGGTTGCAAAATGGGTTGAAATTTTGAAAAAGTAAACATGGTATATGACTTTATAGAAGGGAACCCGACCAAGCCTTTGAACATCACAAATTGGGCTTGCTCAAAATAATAACAAAACATAAATACAAAGCCACTTCCTTAGCTAACTCTCCCCAACTCGAACATCTCGATTATTAGAAATGGGGCTTAGTTAGAAAATTAGAAGGAAGTGTACCTGATGAGGATGATCGTTTACGGATGGAGACTTACGCAAGCTTTCCATCGACACCTTATTCACTCCGTTTGGGCTTGAACAAACAAGTTAGGAGAAGAAAGAGAGGAAAAAGTGACCCCGGTTGGAGCATTTTAAAAATTACACTTTCATAATAATTTCAAAATGTTCTTTCTAGCCATATTTGGATTCTATATAAAGCTTTCAACGGTACCAAAAACGCCTAAAACGGAGTTCGGATGAAAAATTATGAGCGAAACAAAATTGGAGGTCAAAAGTGGGGCCCATAGCGATCGCTAGCTTAGCGAAAATTACTGTGTGCAGAAAAAAAAAAAAAAAAAAAAAAAAAATTGAAAGAAACAAAAATAAAAATAAATTAATAAATAAAGCAGAAATATTAAAAGAAACCAAGGCTTAAAAACAAAATATTTTTTGAGAGACAAACTTTTTTATATATATATAAAATAAAAATAAAATAAGAAATAATAATTAAAAAGAATTTTTTTTAAATAAAAATAATATATAAAAAAACAAAGCGTTTTTTTAATATATAAAATATAAAAAATAAACTAATATTAAAATATATCCTTATATATATATATACCCTTACCATATATATATATATATATATATATATATATATATATATATATATATATATATATATATGCCTGCTCTTATCTCTCATATATATATATATATAAAATAGGAGACTCTTGTGTATTGTTTTTTGTCATGTAGCGGAAGTGCAGTATTTCGCTAACAGCGAAAATTTTACTGTCCATACTTCAAATTTTTAGGCCTTCTGATCTTCATTACGCTCCGTATTCCAAGCTTGAAAATTAGCACCCTGAGAAAAATTAGGAAAATTGCGAGAAAAGTGAAAATTAATTTAAAAATAAATTAACTAAAAATTAGAAAGATACATAAAGAAAAATGAAATCAAAGGCCAAAATCGGGTAAAATAAAATAAGACAAGAAAAATTAAAATAAAAAGTGTGGGAGACTGTGCTCCCCCCAAACCACTTCTTTAGGCCTTTGGAGGCTGGCGGCTAGAAGCGGGCTTCCCGAGAAATGCGGGGGTTCGAGTGCTCCAAATCCAGGGCCGGCACCGAACCAACCCGTTGTCATGCAATGTAAGGCGTACCCTTTGTGTCTTGTTCTTAGTGGCAAAGTGTACGAGGAGGCCACTATTCTCTTGAGTTGCCTTGAAAGCGATTACAAATTGGGTGGCCTTGGCTTTGGGAGGCGGTCTTTGCGGGTCTTGATTTTCTTTGCGGGTGTGGGTCGTATGTACTTGGTCGGTGAGGGGGCCTGCGGCGGTGGGTTGTTTTTGAGTTGGGTAGTGGCATTAGGATCCAAATCTACTTCAGGGAGTTTGGGTTGAATGATGATGAGCTCTTGGGGTTCCTCCCGCTGGCTACCCTTTCCCAACGCCTCACAGAATTGACAAAGCAGTGATTTCTTCTTCTTTCTCCCATGGACAAACAGCAGCACAAGTATATGAGGATTCAGATAACCCCTGCTTTGCATTGACCTTTGCTACTCACTCCACCACCATGGTGTCGATCAGAGGCACCCTCATACGGATTTTCCTTCTACTGATGAACAAGGCGATTAGTGAGCTTTGAGATAGTTCTGCCCGGGATACCGGAATTACAGTCAATTTCGCTTTGGAACCCATCCAGTTCACCTTGTTTAAAGGAAACTCTCTCTTTTATTAGTTCACGATTAGCACAGACGATCCAACGCCCTTGCTCCTCTATGAAATAATCCACTATTTTGCTCAAGTTCAGGATGGCTTGTTCAACAGGGGATGGGGTTGGTGGCTGCTGCTGAGAAGTGGGGGCATAATATGGAGGTTCAGGAGGTCTATATTGTGGAGGTCTTGGTTCCATTGAGGAATTTGTGTGATTCCCCCAACTATGGTTGTAAGCACTACCATATGGTGAACTCATCCATTGATTTCTATAATCCCTCATGGACATATAAGCTCTAGGGTTTTCTCTCCACAGGGTACTCACAATACTGCTCTCCCCTTGGGTGTTCCATTTGATTCTAGTTGAGTAGCAGGGCACAGTCTGCAGTAGAAATGTGGCGCACAAAGACAACTTTTTAGCAGTCTGAAGTCATTTTTTTTTTTTTTTTTTTTTTGTTAGATTGAAATAAAAAAAACGATAACTCTCAACGAAATTCACTAGAAACTTATGATGAGGATCACAAGTGTTCCACAAGTCATCATTCGCACTTAGGCACCATCCCCGGCAACGACGCCATTTGATTCGTGCCACGTGGGTGAGTCAGGAATCGCTCAATCATTGGCCTCATATTCCTCCTAACTGCTTGGTAGTCGAGGAGCTCTGCAGTATAAGCGATCTGGGTCGAACACGGGGATGGTTTCTTGAGTGATGCAAATGATGAGTTTGGGTGAGTGAAAATGGTGAATTAAATTTGGATTTAAGGTTTGGGTAAAGCGAGAGGGGAGATTGGTTGTTCAGCGGCGAAAACTAAAATGAAGAAAAATAAGAAAGAACTTCTTAAAAGTCTCGAGCCCTTTGGGTTAGGGTTTATAGGGCAGCTTGACATGTCCTCGAGTCTTTTTCCTCGCGTTAGGGGAGCATGACATATAATCATTTCCCGGCTTGGATCTTCATTTAGCTTTAAAACTAAACCTATGATTTTATCTTACGAAACATAGCATTTAAATGGCATAAATGTCCACTAGCGGTGAAAACACATCTCAAAAACCTTACTCCACGATAGCAGCGGGAGATGACAAGCGAGCCTCAATGGATCTAGTGAAAATTATCATTGAACCCAAAAACTTGCCAAATACACATTAAAGAGAGCATGCTTAAAGATTTAACCTAAGTGAGAAGCGGGAACTTAAACAACCATAAATGCGTGCATTAAAAGCAGAGAGGACCGGGCGTTACCTCCAAGCCCTAGCCGGCTCTCCTCTTGAGGGGAGGAAGAGGCCTAGCCAGCCATCCTCCCAGGTTGTCATCCTCGAAAGAGAGTGTTTGGTGTAGAAAGGGAGAAAATTAGAGAAAGGGAAAAAGCGGGAGAAGCGAGCCCTAATTTTATTCACGGCAACGTCCCTTCAACGGTGTATGCAAATGGCTTATGTAGCCTTACAAACCAAGTGAAATGCCGTACAATCCAGGCATAAGTGATTACAATGAGAATTTAGAAGGAGAAAAACCAAAAGCCCACCTTAACAAAAGAACAAAGCGTGAAATCTGCGGGAGAGCCGGGGTTGCGGGATGCACAGTCTTGGGTTTGTGTACGGTGCTCGCGGGGAGAAGCTTTCTACTGCGGGTGGTGTTTTTCTTCACATTTTGCTCTTCTTTCCTTGATCTTTGATTTGAAATCTGAGGTTGACTAGAATTCTTCATGCTGGATCGAAGGCTCAACAATTTAGGCATAATTGGCTGCCAAGCGCAAAAATTGCACAAAATACGTCCATTAAAATAGTAGGGACCTTAATGTGCAAATCGGGTTAATTAGAATGAATTAAGTACACAAAAAGCTTATAAAACCTATAATATTAGGTTCAAAATAGCACTTTTGACCTTAATCCTTGCCCGAATTCACAACTCTTTTAACTCAATGGAGCCATTCTATATAAAGTGTATTGGATCTTTGGGGTCTTTTTAGAACAATGTCAATTACCAAGGCTGATCTCTCTCTTTATGGAGGCAATCTCGGCAATTCCTTCGAAAACACATCCAGATAATCACAAATTGTATGGATATCTGATAAACCAGGCTCCGCCTTTTTCGTATCTATCACATACGCCAAGTAGGCTTCACACCCCTTTTGAACCATCGTTTTAGCAGTAGCGGCGGATATCACATTAGAGAGGTGGTTCAACCTCTTGCTGATAAAAGTCACTTCCTCGCCACTCGGTTTCCTTAAGGCCACTCTCTTCATTCTACAATCAACTACCACTTAGTGTCGGGACAACCAATCCATCCCCAATATCACATCAAACTCTGAAATGATAGCTTTCGATCAATTCTCAGGAAACTCATACTCGTGACGATGGGGCAATCTCTGTAAATATTCCACTAGTGACACTATACTTTAAGTGGATTTACCAAAATATCATACTCGGTTTTACTCTTCGGTAGACTACTCCAAACTCGAGAATAGTAGTACAAATAATATAAAATTAGGTTGAACTGGATTATCAATGCATGTACAATAGTCTCAAAGATATAGAAATTACCAATTATCATTCGATTGCATCTTTCTCTTCCATGCCTTCGTGAATATGCCTTGGGCTGGAGCCACGAGCATCCACAATGCGCCCCATATTACGTATTTGCTTGTCTCGGTGCACTAGATGATTACCCAACACTCTTATTGTCTTATTTGCTCTTACGTATTGCTGAAGCGTACCCCAGTCGAGTGTGAACCATGAGCTCTACCAGACAATCTTTCACTTTGTGTTCATTAGATCCACATACCAAACAAGCACCTGTCAATCTCCAACACTCTCCTTTATGTTTCCTCCCACAATGTGTGAAATAAGGAGGAGCTCATAGTGTCGGTAGAATAGTCTTACTACCGGTAGCCTGAGCTGATCCCTGAGTTTTAGGCTGATTAGAACCCTGTGGTCCTCTGAATTTGTTACTCTGGTGCTGATAAAAACTTGACTATCCAGGGTTTTTCTTACCTTTTTTTTTTCTTTTCTTTCATACTCTTCTTTCTTTACTCTTTCAACATTTAGAGTACATGTAAAAATTTTAGAAAATTCATCATGGAAAAAGCCTGTGACATGGGCCCGAATATGGTCATTGAGACCATCTTCAAACTTACAACATTTCTCTTCCTCAGTCACTAGCATCTTGGGAGCATACTTGCTCAACCGGGTGAATTCTCTCTGATACTCAAACACACTCATCTGTCTTTGTTTCAAATTGATAGGGTTTGAAAAATGAAGCTCATGAGGCCCCGCTCACCAACCCGATGATGTCGCCAATATGATACCGAGGCCTGGGCCTGGTGCAGAGAGCCCAAAGCAGGCGACCCTCTAGGCCTAGAAGGACGATCTTGGATGAATTAGAGAGGTCCATATCTTTCGATTTGTATTTCATGTCAGAGAAAATAGAATAACCCTAACAATATATCATCTGCCGATCCGATAAATCTTATCAATAAGGAAAGGAAAATAATAGCAGTTAATACAGGTTGGATCTCCCTTTGATAAGGAAGGAAGATTATCCCAAATACTTGACTCTTTCTAAATCCATTACAAAATCCGATGCGTCAGAAAATTACATCCAATGGGAACAAATCCTAGTTACAGTCCAACTGATTGGACATCTACTATAAATACATGGCCACCCCAGAGGTGAAAGGTACGCACTCTTAGACGCATACTCATATGCAACACATTCGCCCTCTAAGCAGTCTCTCTTTTCTCTCGGCGAAGCGAGCATAGGCAGCATGGCGTGCCACGAACCCACCCCCTTGTTTTTGCGAGGAGGAGTGCTACGTTTAGGCCTGCGATCAACGGTCACGACGATCTGCCTCGACGAGACGATCCAGCTGCATCCCGGCCCGCGGCAATCGGGTCCGATGACGACCACCATACGCTCCAGCCCGGTTCGGTTGAAAAGGCATCATCGGTTGGCGCGCGATGCGTAAGGCGGCAGTTCTATATAAATGCGATTGCAGTTCTTGGTGGTATCAACCGGAACACAAGCGGGAAGCGGCGTAATGTAAGGATCGAGGATCCACCGGTGCGTGGGCCGGGCCTCTGGGACGATGCAGAAGCCCGATGCAAGTCAATGTCTGAAAGAAATTGGAAGCGCCGCCTCGTCAATCAAAGCGATAGAAGAGTTAGAACAACTTTACTAGGCGGATGCAACATCCACGGGAGACTACGGCGGATGCGGGAAGGTCATAACATTCCCCGTGAGGCAACCAGATTACGACATTCCCAGTGCGAAGCGACGAGAGTCAAGCGGAGCGAGTTGTGCGCGGGACCCTGATTGGCCCTGGCGGGAAGGAAACGGGCAATGCTCGGGGACATGACGGGAGCAGAGAAGAACTACATCACCCTCGGCCGGTGCGGAAGCGATCATGGGAGCGGTTTAGGAATCTTCAACAAGAGCTCGGCCCAGGTGTGAAGGAGGGTGGTTAAGGGCCCAGCGCCCGGATACTATGGACACCTTGGTACAGCAAACTAAATCACCCTTCACGGCCGAGGTGCTACGCTACCCCCTTCCAGCGAAATTCAGAATGCCACAAGTGGAAGCATTCAATGGAATCAAGATCGGTCGACCACCTCGATACTTACAAAATCGGATGGGTACATAGGTATCGGGACTGCGTCGATCACGGGCTTTCTTCTTTTTACTAAAGGCCTGACCTTGGCTTAGTTTAATAAATTCCACGCTATCAATCTCTTCATTCGAGAACTATCCATTGCGTTCGTCTCCCACTTCATGTGGGAGCCCGGGACGTCGAGAAGAACCGAGTTACCATGCGATGAGATCAAGTAGGGCTCGCGAGAGTCCCCGAGTCCTACGTGCAAAGATTCAACGCCGAGTCCCTGAAGATAGACAGACCTGATGAAAAATTCGCGATCACTGCATTCATTGCTGGGTTAGGAGTGCAGTCGAAGGATCTGATGTTTTCCATCTCAAAGAACCCTTAAGCGAAGCATAGGTAGGAGTGCTTTCATGGCGAGAAGTATATAAGCGGCGAAGAAGCCCTCATATCCAAGAAGGAGAGCTCCTCCACCCACTAAAGAGAAAGTGGGACAGATAGCAGCGGGGCGAAGCCCCCAAAGACCAGCGTTCGTGAAACATCCCCCCGAGAAAGATGGAGAACGATCCACAGCGTGGAAACCTCGGGGATGGAATGCGGGTCCGCGCAATTCTAAAGGCGGCGGCGTTATTCGCCTCGGCGGTTACTCCCTAACGGCCTCGGTGTCACGGGTCTGCATGAAGTGCGGGCGAGTTCTGGTGGCCAACTTCAGATGAAGTCGGATCACATGCACGAGGAACTGACACGAGTATTGCGAGGTTCCATACGGGGACTATGGACATCGCACGGACAGCGTATACATCTAAAGAGAAATAGAGTACTTAATCGACGGATACCTCAGGCGTTTCATATCTCGGAGGGTGTTTTGGGAATCAAGCCCGAGAATCAAACCCGAGCAGGCCCTAGCACGATAGCGTAGCCTCGGCGAACGGCGACTCGGCTACCGGCCTTGGCCTTGGAGAAATCCATGTGATCTTGGGAGGATTCGCAGGAGGAGGAGAGTCTAGTTCAGCTCGGAAGGCCCATCTGCGCAGCATCAGGACAGCGGAAATAAGGGAAATACAAGCGGTATCCAAACTGCCACGGCTCGACACGTCCATCACATTCTCGACTCGGATGCGGAGGGATCTGAAACACCCCATATGGCTGACCCATTGGTAGTTCGCGCAATTTTGGCCAACAAAACAGTTCATCGGGTTCTTGTTGATAACGGGAGTTCGTGACATCATCTTGACGTCGATATGCGATAAAATGGGCATTGGGAGAAAAAGCGGAGCCCCATCAACTTTACATGAGAGGATTTACACAGGAAAGGTGTTACCTTTGGGCTGATCAAGCGGTGCTCACCACAGGAGAGCCCCGCGCGGCGATGACAACAACAAGATTCCTCATTGTAGACGCCCTATCAGCTTATAATATGTTGTTAGGAAGACCCTCACTTAA
The DNA here is from genome assembly GCA_016808115.1 of Tetrastigma voinierianum. NCBI lineage: Eukaryota > Viridiplantae > Streptophyta > Magnoliopsida > Vitales > Vitaceae > Tetrastigma > Tetrastigma voinierianum. Next base: position 95,666 of record JAEQBH010002401.1, on the reverse strand, counting down.
CGCAATAAAAGCCATCCCCTCCGCTTACCACATGATAATCAAGTTCCCAACCATACACGGGTAAGGATGGTTGAGAGATCAGCGGATAGCCGGGGAATGCTACGGCCTCCATGAAGCGGCGATCCGACAAACGTGAATGTGGACGAGCTTGACATACGTGACGAGATGCCCACCCGACCCAGAGCCTTGAAGAAGCGGAACGGTATTCTTTGGATAGCGACCGGAACATCCGCTATATCGACTCGAGCTAATTGAAGATCTCAAAGCCTGCCTCGGTTTTGAGGCGAGCGAGCGTCTTCGTAGGCGGACATAGGAGGGAATGACCCTCTGATAATCACACATAGAAATTTGAGACACCGGCCCAGGTCAGCGAACCGGTCGAGCAAGCGAAGGGCTTATGAGGAAGGTAAAGCCATCAACGAGGAGGTCGGCAAGCTCCTCCAAGCGGGAGTGATCAGAGAGGTGGAATATCCTGAGTGGTAGGCAAACGTTGTGCTCGTCAAGAAAGCAAATGGCAGAGTTGGCGACTGCGCCTTCGACTTCCCGCAGAGCATACAAGCTATGCGGGAATGGCTTCCGCTGCGAGGATCGGCCTCACTCGTGGACGCCAGCGCGGCCACTGAACCTCGGTTTATGGATGCCTTTTCGGGGCTACAACCCGGATCGGTATAGACCCAGACGACCAAAGAAAGGCCTCGTTCGTCACGGCAGGAACCTATTGTTGCTTAGGGATGCAGTTTTGGACTCGAGAACACGAGGCCACCTACGGAGGTTGGTGAAACTGGGATCATTCCAAAGCGGATAGGGCGTAGCTGAGGTATACATGGGCAGCATGCTGGTCGTCACCACAACCAGGGCCTTCATCGCTCATCTCAGAAGCGTTCAAATCCTAGGGGTTACAATGAAGTTAAATCCATTGGTGTGCGGCGTGTCGAATGCAGAAGATTCACGGGTTTCATAGTAAACCACCGGGGGAGTGAGGCAAATCAGACAAGATAAAGGCGGTTATACGACATGCCTTACCCTCTCAGTATAAATGAAGTACTCTTTTTGTGACGGGAAGTTTTGGCTTTAAAGCGGATTCGTATCCGGGGCAAGTGATAAATGCGGCCTTTGTAAGTTCTGAAAGCCTTTCCTTTGGGATCTGAAGTGTGAGCATTCTCGGCTTTGAAAAACATGAGTTCCCCTCCCACATCCTAAGTAAGTCTTTGTCGAAGGGGAGCTCCTTGCTATGTAGCGGGTGTCTGGACTTCAGCAGTATTGTCCTCGTCGAGATAAAGAGCGAGTTCGGCCTGATCTTGTGTGGCTAGGGCTCTAAGAGGAGCGGAGGAGAGGTACCCAAGAATGGAAAAGTTAATTTTGGCTCACAGTGGCGAAGCTAGGAGCTCCGCCCTTATTTCAGGGCTCATACCATAGAAGTTCGGAATGCAGATGAAACAAAGTGTTGCGTAAACCCGAAACCTCAGGAAGGCGTGAAGTGGGCCATAGGTGGTAATTCGATATCGAATCGAGGTCAAAAGCGCGTAAAAGGGCAAGTCTTGCTTGACTTAGTCTTGGAGTTTACATGGTGAACTGTTGGGACGCCCGAGCAGCGGTAGACCTCTCCGTGACTCTACATAGATGGAGCTTGACAGCGAGAGTGGAGGCGAGGTCTTATCTAACTTCCCCCGGAAGGAATATGGGCAGTGAGTGCGCACTTCAGTTTGGATTCATACTTCCAACAACGAGTAAGTATGGGAGGCCGTCATAGCGGGCCTCGACCTCGCCCGTTCGATAGAGTCGACCCGACTAGAATTCTAGGTGACTCCCGGTGAGGTGGGGACAAATAGAAGATACCTACGAGGCCAAAAGTGAAAGGATGATTCTATACCTCCGAAAGTTAGTGACATATTAAAAGTTCGGTGTTGGTTCGGGTCGAGCATGTCCCCGGAGCGAGAACTCCCGGCTAGACGCCTTGGCAAAGCCCGCAGTGACCTCACGGGAAGACCTCAGTAGGTCGACACCTATCGAATACCTGGCGGAACCCTCAATCGGTCTCTATGGCGAGGTGGTTGCCCAGGGTCGAGGTCAAGCAGAGCTTGGATGGAGCCCATTTGGGATTATATTATAGACGAGAAGCCTACGAGACGGCCGGCTAAAATAAGGCGAGGATACGCCGGGTTACGATCATAAGGGGAAGCCTCTACAAGCGATTTTCACACCTTTCCTTAAATGCATCGCGGGAGAAGACACCGAGTACGTGTTGAGAGAAGTACACGAGGGCATATGCGGGAATCCCATATCGGGCTCGAGGCATTAGTAGGAAAAAGTCTTAAGAGCGAGGATGCGGCTGCAATACTCAGAGATGCAACCGACCTAGTCAAGAAATGCAGAATCTGCCAGGAGCACGCCAAGGTCTCACGCCTCCCATCAGAACCCTTAACGTCGATCACAAGCCCCTGGCCTTTCCAACAGTGGGGTTTGGACATACTGGGACCACGCCGTGGTAAGGGTCGTCAATTCATGTCGTCGCGGTGGATTACTTCACCAAGTGGCCAGGAGCCATTAGCCACAATTCTGAGAGCGAAGATACGCAATTTTGTGTGGCTAGCCATCATATCTTCGGGGTTTGGTATCCCAAGGGCCCTGGTATCAGACAACGGAAAACAATTCGATGGCGTAAATTCGAGGAGATTTACGTGTAGAACTCACGAGATTAAAGGTATTACTCATCTCAGGCTGCAATCACGGACGGGGCCGAAGTCACTATAAGAACCCTTAAAGCCGCCTTGAAAACCAAATTGGAAGACCTTAAAGGAAATTGGGTAGAATACCTCCAGGAGGTACTATGGGCACATGGGACGACAAGTCAGTGGGAAACCCCATTTGCCACCCAGCCTTGACATTGAAGCATTAGCCCGTTGAGGTCGAATAAAGTCTCGAGGATCGAGGTTAGCATCGATTGGAACACAATGACGAGGCCCTTCGTCTAAACTTAGAACTCATAGATGAAAAGAGTAGTTCTAAGGCGTGAGGAGAGGATTATCAAGGAAGGCAATAAGGTACTATAACAAAGTCAAACCAGGGCTATATGCGGGTGATTTAGTCTTAAAGAAACTCCTGCCAGCAAGGAAGAACCCGGCGCATGGAAAGCGGGCTAGCGGAAAGGTCCTTACATCATATCTCGAGTCGTCAGGCCGGGCAATTATGAGCTCCAGACAGAGGAAGGAAAAATCTTACAGCATACATGGAATGCGGAACATCTTAAGCGTTTTTACCAGTAGACATCGGTTTGTAATATTAAATAGAGCCTTATCGATTCTTATGTAACGAGTTGAGCGTTCACTGGTTATTTAGTTAGACATCTCAAACAGTTCGAATATATAAGACACAGAGAAATACATAATGAGAAAGTTCATAGACATAAAAGTTCACTCTTTATTCCAATCGGATTACATTCGGATACAATCAGTGATGTCATCGATTACAATCAGTACAAGCAGTTCCCTTGAAAAAAAAAGGGATAGAAGGAAAAGAAAGAAGTGGAAAAGAGGAGAAGAAGAAAAGGGATGGAAGGAGTTTGTGCAGAAGAAACAAAAAAGGGGAGAATGAGATGTGGAAGAAAAGATGAAAAAAGAAGGAGAAGGAGAAAGGAGGAAGGAAGAAGAAGAGCAGAAAATGGAGGCGGCCTTGAAATGCATCGCGCCTCTCCGAAACCGCATTCCACAGCACGGGCTAGGGAATAACATGACTCCCATAAAGGGAGACTAGGGAAAACACATCTCCCACATGTAAAGAACAAACGGCGATCCCAAATCTTCGAGGAAGGATCCCGACGAAGACAACCAGACCCCGACTATTCATCTCCACCCGGTGGAGGTTCACGCACGGAAAGCAAAATATACAAAGTATAAGCCCCACAGCAATGAAGCCGCCATTTATAAGAAGGCCAAAGCATCCAAAAAGTCACCTGAACGTTCCAAATTCTCCATCAATCCGCATTAAAGACGTTCGCACCTTTCCAAGAAAATCAGAAGCCGAATGGCCGCACGCGGCCGATTCGATCGAAGCGAGTGCGTGCGACCACGGAGCTGATAGCTCCGCTGGCCCGAGCTGTGCTGCGACCCGGCGCGCCAAAAGTGGACATTTCGGGCTACATTGCCGCTTTCGGCTACATTGCCCTTTCGGTGGAGCGCCACCAAGGCCCTGGCGCCCGGGGGCTGACTCACTTTGGCCCAGGCTCATCTACTGCGCACGGGCCCGGCGCCTCGGTCGGACCAGCTCGGGAGCTCACAATTCCACTGCTGACTGTCGCCACTCAGTGGGACGCCACTAAGGCCACAACGCCAGAAGCCCAGTAGCTCACTTTGACGAGCTCATCTACTCTGCACAGGCCACGCTGCCTCAGGAGTCAGACTAGCTTAGGCTACATTGCCACTCGGCTATATCATCACTCGGCTGGAACACCACCAAGGCCACAGCGCTAGGAGCCCAATAGCTCACTTTGATGAGCTCATCTACTCTGCACAGGCCACGCTGCCTCAGGAGTCAGACCAGCTCAGGCTACATTGCCACTTTCGGCTACACATCGCATTGAATTTGGAACCGCGAGGCCACGGCGCCCGGGGCCCGTGCTTCGCTTTGGCGAGCTCATCACACTGCGCACGAGGCCACGGCGCCTCGAGTCGGACCAACTCGGGCTACATTGCAGCTTGGCTACACGCCCTTTCGGGTTGGGCAGCCACGAGGTACGGTGCGGGGAGCCCAGTGGCTGCTTTGACGAGCTCATCTACTGCCGCACGAGGCCCGCGGCGCCTCGAGTCGGACCCGGCTCGGGCTACATTGCCACTCGGCTACCTTCGCCACTTCGGTGGGCAGCCACTAAGGCCCTGGGCGCCCGGGACCGGTAGCTCACTTTGGCGAGCTCATCTACTGCGCGCACGGGCGGCGCGCCGGTCGGACATTTCGGGCTACTTTGCCGCTCGGCTACATCGCCCGCTGGCTCACGTCGCCACTCGGTTGGAGCGCCACCAAGGCCCCACGGCGCGGGGGCCCGGTAGCTCACTTTGCGAGGCTCTTCAAGAAGTTCCGCATGGACTAGCTGCCCAATTCTTCTCGTGCAGCTCTTCCAAGCCGGTTCACATGGACGAGCTACGCAGTATTCGCATTGGCAGGCTCTTCCTAGCGATTCCGCCGGGCGAGCTGTCCAATTGTTCGCATTGACGAGCTCTTCCTGGCAGTTCACATGGGCTGAGCCACAGCTTGATTGCGTGTGAGCTCTTCACAGAAGTCCACATGGGCGGGGCCACGCGACGGTTCGCAATTGGCAGTTCACATGGATGAGCTCGATAGCATGATTCGACAAGGCGAGCTCGCCCAGCAATCTGCGGCGAAGCTCAACGATTCTGCGGGTCATGCAACCTAAGAGTCAGCTCGGCTCTGGCGGCTCGGCCCGACCTAGCCCTGACTCAGTGTGAGCTGCGCCGAAAATAGGTTATCTTGACCCTAAGGAATCACATTCAGCTCTTTCGTCGGTAGATGGAGATCGGCCGCTCAAAGTTGAGCGAGCTCTGCCCTTGCGACCTAAAATCGATTCGGCACATGCAAGACGAGTCAACGGAGCCGGCTCTGCCTATACAGGCCTTATAGCCTAGGAATCAGTCCAGCTCGTACAAATTAGCCCATGAAGCCTTAGCGACACAGTTTGACGAGCTTAATTGCTCAGCTCAGACCCTCAATTCGGGCCATACAATTCATGAATAAAAGCGAAAATAATACAGTGAGAACGCAGATGATAAAAAATGAATATTTATTAAAAGGAGAGCTACATATGTCTCGGGCCCCAGGCTCGACAAAAGGAAGCAGGTGTACATAAAAGAAAAATATAAAAGTCGATATCAGGCGGGCAGAAATAAGTGTCTGAAACCTAGGGCGTCGGCGGGAATAGACGATGAGAGGGAATGGAAGCCGGCCCGGGAATTATCAGGTTCTTGAGGAATAATTTGCGAGAGAAAGACTCCTCTGCCTCCCTCGTCCTTGGGGTCGAGTTGAAGTCCAAGTCTACGGGTGGGGTGCGATATACGTTGAAGCGAGCCACTTGAGGCCCACTTGAGCCAAACTGGTTCCTCGATTTGCTAATAACATCATCCTACGGGCAACCAAGGATATTTCTTGGTGAAGATCCTGCTATGTCAAGCGACCTCCTCGATTCAGTAGCTCCGCCAATTCTGACCTCGGAGGCCTCACGGTGGCCGTGTCTGCGACGCCACGGCCTCGGAGGCCTCGCCCGAGCCACGGCTAGGCTGTGCTACTGCCTCACCTGAGGTCATGCCCGTGACCGCACGCAGCTCCTCTTGAGACTCCGCGGCTCGCCCCCCGGGATGTGAGCTCGTCTAGCCGTGCGGCTCGTGGGAGGCTGCGGCCCATCCAGGTCTTGATCGGATCATTCGGCGCAGCACAGGCTACCTCGGACCTTCCAAAGTTCGCCTTCAACCGCCGCCAAGCTACTTCGAACTTCATCCTCTCTACTTTCTGCCGGGTCTGGCCAGACGCGGTATGCTTTAGTCGATTTGATCTCTTCACCTTTTTCGATCATCTGACTGCGCCCACGGTTCGATGCGGCTCGGTCCCTTCGAGGAAAAAGAAAGAAGTCGCCTTCGCCTTATAAATCAGACCCATTTTATACTTTTCGTTTAGTTTGGCCTTATCGGCCAAACCCTTCAAATGAGTGGCTACACGCATCAAACATGAAATCGACATCGACCGGGATCGGCACAGCCGGACACTATCGAGATCACGGGGTTTTCGCGAGGCAACCCCATGAAGGGGATATGGCGAGCCTCATCAGCAGCGGCGCCGACCTCCAAGATTAGAATCCTTAAGGATTGATAAGATCGCACCCGTCGCGAGTTCGACGTGAAGAGCAAAGTCCTCATCTTCGCCCGACTTTTTGATTCGTTTTCCTCTTCCAGCTCTTTCCACCCTTCGAGGAGGTGGCTTAGCACTCTCAAGAGGCGGGTTCCGAGTGATGTCGGCATGTACGCCAGCGCCGGCGAGCCCATCAGGGATTTTTGCCTTTACAGCAGGCTTAGAAGGCGGAGGCTGTTGACCACGAGGAGCCTCGGCCGCGAGGGCGGCTGCGCCAGCTCCGACTTCGAGCGAGAGAGTCGGAGATGCCCGATTTCTAAGCCTTGACCGAAGTAGGCCGATCTTTCTCGGTGGGCCCAGTTTTTCAGTTTAGCACTCAGGGGCTTGAGGCCGGTGCCCCAAGCCCGGACCAAAATCTCTCCCACTAGTAAGTGGTTGCGGTAAACTGGCGGAGAGACTCAGTGGTGGAAGGAGAGACGAGGGCCTCGACGGTGGACAGTGATCTCAAGTGGTGGATGGAATGTCCGATTTTATTGTAGCTCCGTAAGGGCGAGCGGGACATTTTGCGACACCAAGCTACGACATTATCTTGACATTAAGGTCGAGTTGAGCACACAGGAAGCATGAGAATAATCTGAAATGAAATGTTAACTAACCTTCACACAAGTTGTACAGCGAACTAAACCTGAAGATTATCGGGGGTGGTCAAGCCAGGGCATGATGTCGTCCTTGTCGAGGAAGGATCATATTCCCGGTTGCGTAGCTCCACGAAAATAGCATCCTTCCACGACTATGGGAGGAAGGAGATCGGAGATCACCCGAGGAGGAGCTCCGGCGCACAGGAGAAATAAAAGGAAGCCCCTCGGTGAGTCTCCTTTGGGCTAAAAAGATAAAAAAGGAGCAAAGCCACACTAGGGATAGTAGGAGCCCTCTGTCCTAAAAGGCTAATAGGCCCACCCAGTACCGTAGTTGGGAGGGCGAGTTGGGAAGGACGATTATTGAAATGTTGCGGAACCCTTTCATGAGAGGAGTGCGGTGGAAGCGAAGACCATTATCAAGGCGACCTCAAAGAAACATACCATCCCAGGCACGGAAGCCACATAAAAGTCAAGACGTCAGGGGTCCATACTCGGACGCGGAGTCGATAACGTTCGGCCAAGGTAACCTGCATCTGAGAGGACCGACCTTTGCTGGAGTCACGGTCACCTGACATGTTGGGCCAATGATTTAAGAGTAATCGACACGAGGATATTTAATTAGGTTTATTTTCCCTTTATCCTTATCCAAGGAAGAGCGAGGGAATGTTTCGAGTTCAACCACGGCAGAAAATGAAACATCCTAACAGTCGAGCAGGCAACAACTGAAGAGTCATCACCAATACGTAAAGAAGAAGAGCGACTCGGACCCATAATAAAAGCAAATAGTAAAAACGAAATCCAATCAATTTAACCCTAGCGTCTCGTCGTACCAATCGAAGAAACCAAAAGAGAGTAGAGAGAGCCGCGAGTGGTCGAAAGAGAATAAGACGGAAGAAGCTACCTCAGGAAAAATGCGAGAAAAAGACTCTACACAAAGGGTCAAACAGAGAACTCTGAGCAAATAAAGTACGAGATCGCGGAAGAGGTTGGAGGACCGGAGAAGCACGGGACCCGAGAGTGCAGCAGCTGAAAGAAACTAGAGGTAGGGAAGCGGCGCGAAAACCTAAGAGTCATCATTATCACAAGATATGTAGCTGACGACCTTTATGCCATAGCAACCCAACCTCAAGCGAGACACGTGGAAATTGCATCCAGATGCAAGAAGCGATCGTGACCTTGCCCGTGCAGTACGAGAGTACGGGGGAGACTAGCGATAGGAGTTTGAAAAATGGGCTCGCGGGGCAGCTCCACCAAGCAAGAAGTGGCGCGCCCAAAGCAATACCCAGGCCCCTCGGCCCCTCGGTACCAGCCCAAAACGAAGGCCGGGCCGCTGGGTCCAAAGGACGATCTTGGATGAATTAGAAGGTCCATATCCTGCAAATCAGATTGTATTTCGCCAATACAGAAAATAGAATAACCCCTAACAATATATCATCCTGTCGATCCAACCAAATCTTATCAATAAGGAAAGGAAAATAATAACAGATCATCACCAGTTGGATCTCCCCCCAATAAGGAAGGAAGATTATCCCAAATAAGCGACTCTTCCCAAATCCATTTACCAAATTTGTCTTACGATAAGAAAATCCCATCCAATGGGAACAAATCCCTGGTCACCAGTCCAGCGATTGGACATACACTATAAATACATGGCACGGTGAAAGGTACACATTCTTGAAGCGCATACTCATATGCAACACATTCGCCCTAAGCGGTCTCTTTTCTCGAAAGCGGCTTAGGCATCGAAAGACAACCACAGGCGAAATTTCGCCCGACCCTTCTTCCTTGTTTTTTTGCAAGGGAGTGCTGCACGTGCAGAGCTTTCTTGATCAAGCAATGCAAGCGATCTATACCTGATAGGAACTGATCCAAAAGCTGCATGGCCTTGACAATGCAGGGTCGATGACAACTACGCTCCAGCCCGGTTCCGGTTAAAGAAAAAGGCATCATCCTGGTATTAAACTCTCGTCTCATATTGCTCAAATAAATACAACCCACATATTGTTTCCTAAATTCTGCCATGAAGAACTCCCATGTAACACTCTTCGGTGGTGCGGTCCTGATTAGTGCCCAAAAAGTGCTATTTTGAGCCCTATTTATTATAGGTTTTGAGCACTTTTTGTCTAATCAGCAAGATTAACCCGATTTGCACATTAAGGTCACGGTTATTCCTGATCGCATTTTGTGGCTAATTTTGTAGTTTTTGCAAGCTATTAATGCCAAATTGTTGAATCGATCAAGCACGAAGAATTCGAGTCAAACTCGACATTGCGAGATCGGAATCGAGAAGGAATGAAGACGAAAAAGTATTTGGAAAATAGACGGTTGCGAAGGGTGCAGAAATTTTAAATCTTTGCAAAATTTTAAGCGTGCGAAAAATGCTTTCTTGATTTTGCTCTTTTATTACTTTATTGATTTTGTAATTTTTTCCTAAAATACCCTTCTGTATTGTAGGTAGTTTAGATATTTTTAATTTTGCTCTTCTCACGAGCATATGGAGCGAGAGCGTGTATAGAAATCTTTACTTTTCACTTTCGATTGGAATATAGAGACTGGGCGGGAGTTTTCCCACTGCTTCCCTCTCCTTTCGTTTTCTCTTCATTTCTCATATTTTCTCGTCTTCCAAAAACCCCTCTGAGGATGATAACTCAGAGGATGGTTGGCTAGACTGCTGTTCTCCTTGAAGAGGAGGAACAGTACGAGACTAAGGATTTTAGAGTGCTATTGGTTCTCTGTTTTTAACGTAAGTTTTTATTGGCATTTATGTTTCCACCTCTCATTCTAGGTTTAAATCTCTTAAATGTACCTTGATTAACTTGTATTTGGCAAGCTTTTAGGGTTCAGTGGATGCTTATTGCTAGATCCATTGAGATTCATTAGTTTCCTTCTTTTAGTTTTTGTAGGGTAGGTTTTGGGGATAAGTTCTCCCTATCAAGGAGCATTAATGTTCAATAAATGCTATATTTCAAGAAGAAAATTATTAGGGTTTGGTTTTTATAGCCAAATGAAGATCCCGATTCGAAATGACTATAGGGTCATCACTCCCAAATCTGAGGAAAATGACTCGAGGACCCCTCAGTTACCCTAGGACCTCAAACCCGTGTGATATGAGGTTAACATATTTTATTTCACCTTATTTTCAGTTTCCAACTATCAAACTCCCTTTTTTTTTTATCAAAACCCAAAATCCAAATTAAATTCACCAATCAGAACTTAACTGCAAATCATTTACACGAAGAAAACCCATCCCTGTGTTCGACCCTAGAGCCACTATATAGCAGTAGCTATGCTACGGCAGTAGGAGGAATTTAGGTTTATAAATATTGTGGATTCCGGCATAACCTACCGCATTATAAAAGAATCAGGTCCTAGTCACGGAAACCCACCACTGATAAGTTTCATCCTGTAGAAGTGAGTACGCACACTGTAAATTCTTCTCTTGTGTACAATGCATTTGCCGCAACATTCTTTCAGTTCTTTTGAGCCAATTTTTTGCCATGGAAGGCTCATCATCTTTCTTCCCAAGGAAATCCATGGGTCGATATTTTTCCATTCTCTCTATGGTGATCGTAAGAGCAAGACTGCGGAGTTAGTTTGTGCCACTCTTTGCCTTGCTGAGATATATATTGGGTATTCCGTAGCACTTCCTGTGCTTGACCTTGCTCACAGTCGATGGAGCATGGGAGCACCACCACCTTCCGCAAGCGAGAGGGCTATTTGGGCGACTTCCCGAGTCACCTCTGACCCTATGGGGTCCTTAACCATCCATGCTTACTTATTAAGACCAACAAGATCCACATCAGAGTCACGTCATCCTTTATATGTAAATGCAATGCATGTCATAAACAATTTCAAAAATCATTTTGTAGAATCGCCTAAACCTAGGCTCTGATACATTAAAAATGTAGCGACCTGCATACAAGTACCCAACCAGGCCGACGAAGGCCAAACTGAACCAACGGTCTCACTTTTTTTTTAATGATTTGAGACCGTCCAAATACAATTACTTTTTCCAAACATATTTAAATACTCAATGAAATATATATATATATATATATACCTCTGCACATATATATATATATATATACGTAAATACCGCTTGAACATAAAGGGGGGCCATCATTTGATCACAAAACTCTTTTCATTCGTGTGTGGCATTTCAATACGCATTTGGTCCATTTCCACCTTTATACAATGCAGCATTATTATGTTTTCAATATCAAATGTTACAAAACATAATCAGGTTTGATTATCATAATAGTGTTTGTACATAATGGTCGAATAATTTCATGTATGCACATGTGGCGAGCTTTACTTATCCTCCGTTTGGCTTTGTGGCGACTGATTCCTTTGCTGTCTACGTCTTATTTGTTCACTCGGTACACAGTGAGATGATAAAAACAATGCGCTAAGCATTTTTCATGCTTAGTGGTTCTCTTAGTTCTCTCTTCCCATTTCAATTTAACCTGAATCATGCGATTTTTTCTAAACAATGCACCGAACCTTTTGAATGATCAATGCAATACAATACATATATTCATTTCACATACATTCATTTATAGTTTATTGATCATTCCAAATATGAACTTTCATATGCAATAAATCATTCAAAATACAAATCATGCACTTTATAATTTTCCTTATCAATTTTCCCTCAAACGAATTTAACCTATGCTTTTAGTACATAGGATAACAGAATCACCGACATGGTCCCACTAGGCTGTAGGCCGGTATAAAAAGCATTTTTGTATTATAACCTGTGCAGATTTGCCCAAGGTTGTTGGGTACAGTTATTAAAATCGCCGTGAACACTATAAATCTTGTCTCAACTTTGGGCTATGGATTGGAGTGACACATCATTACGTTCATTCGCAGTACTACTAATTTGACCCTTATTGGTATACCAATCTATCCTCAACTCGAATTTAACAGTTAACATTCTATTAATGTGAGAACCAATTTTCATTCAATGACATATGGTTAAATTCTAGACTCAAAGAGTTTTCCGTTGAGTCCAAGAATGCGTGAATCGCGGTTGAGCCAAAGTTGCTTATTTGATTGATGTTTGGCCCAATTTTTGAAAGCCGGGGCTGCAGCGAAATTTCATAGGGTGGCAAAAAATTTTCCATGGTATGAAATTTCACAGGTTTGCGAAAATTTCCTGAATTCACTGTTTTCATTTTCTTTTCCTCTTTTTTATGTTTAATCCACTTGAAAACAGTTACCAAACACTCAAATCAGTTCGTTTGAGGTTCAAAACAAAAACACATAAACATATTTCATCTCAATATTTCAGTTTTGACAATCAAACGCAAAACTGAACTAAGAAGAGACGTTAGGAAGAACAAATAAGAAATTCAGTTGGCCATTCTAGGGTTTCCAGTTAGGGTTGGTTTCTACCATAATACACTAATTTTTCCATAGATCTAGGCTGGATTTACACTTACCTTACAAGAAGGAGTGAAAATCCTAGTTTTCTTATTGACTTAGCCGCAACTCCTCATCACGAATTATCCGTCGATTTCTCAGCTTAGGTGAGATTAGTCTAGGGTTTGGGGCGGAACCAGCTGACTTGGAGAATGGAAATCCAAGTGATTTTCGGTTTCTCATAGTGGAAGGAGCTATTGGTGAGAGTTTGAGGCCAATTTGTGCGAGAGAGAGAGATGGAAGTAGATTAAAGAGAATGAGGAATGAGAGAAATGTCTCACGAAAGACCAATATTTGGTCTTTTAATAAAAATCCTTCCTAAGCCTTGTTTGGCTACACACTAATTCCCATTTTTTTTCTCTTTTCTTAATTTAACACTTCATTTCAATTTCATTTCCACTTCATTTCAACTTCATTTATACTTTGGCACTTACATTACTCATTTATGACCCTTAGGTCCTCATTTGACATTTTTACCAAATTTATTTGGCTCTTGTAAAATTTTCGGGTTTTTATCATTTATCGTTTTTAGCCATTTAAACTTCGGAAAAATATAATTTAATTTATTTTACACCCTGAACATGTTATAAAACTGTTAGAGTATTTTTAGGGCGTTAAATTATGTGATTCTGGTTCAAGCGTTAACTTGATGGCTCCATCAATAGTGAGAAGACTGAGTTTGGGGAAGTTAAGTCCCATTACAATGTCCATATAGATGGCAGACACGTTAATGGCCAAACCTGAAGGCATCCTAGAAGATATGTTGGTCAAGGTGGGAAAGTTCATTTTCCCAGTTGACTTTGTTGTGATAGACATTGAGGAAGACAAGTAGATTCCAATTCTTATTGGCAAACCATTCTTAGCCATAGGAGCTGCCTTGATTGATGTGAAAGAGGCTCTGATAGAGTTGGGGAAGAAGAAGTTCCTTCAGCCTTAACCAAATTATAAGGCAACATGATGTTGAACATGCTTTCGATGCATGAAAATTAATGATATAATTCACGATTGTAAAGAGAAGAATGATGATTTAATGAAAGAGAACTCATTTGCTTATTACATCTCTACTTTACTCTACAATTATGATTTTGAGCTTAAATGAAAAAACCACAGATAATTTAAATAGAGAAGAAAAAGTCCCTGATGAAGAAAAGAGTTCTGAAGGTCTAATTCTAAAAGAGTTACCAAAACATTTGAAGTATGCATTTTTTGGAAAAATGAAGGTCCAAACCTGTGATATTAGTAGCTAATTTGATTGTAGAAAAAGAGTTGAAAGTAATAGAAACTCTCAGAATACACTAGGATGTTATTTCATGGTCAGTAGAAGATCTGAAAGGGATCAACCCATCAATTTGTATGCATAAAATCCTCATGGAGGAGAATGCAAAGACTTCAATTGAACATCAAAGAAGGCTGAACCCAGTAATGAAAGAGGTGGTGAAGAAGGAGGTTCTTAAATGGCTAAATGTAGCATTTGTATATGCCATATCAGACATCCCATGGGTAAGTCCAGTCCATATAGTTCAAAAGAAGGGAGGTTTCACAGTTATCAAAAATGAAAAGAATGAGCTTATTCCTACAAGAACTGTGATTAGATGGAGAGTCTGCATTGACTATAGGAAGCTAAACATTGCTACCAAGAAGGATCATTACCCCTTGCCATTCATTGATCAGATGCTGAACAGGTTGGCATCACACTCTCATTATTCTTTTATGGATGGATATTTTGGCTAAAATCAAATAGCCATAGCACCTGAGGACCAAGAGAAGACCACATTCACATGTTCATTTGGCACTTATGTTTTCAAAAGAATGCCATTTGGACTGTGTAATGCACCTGCTACTTTTCAGAGATGTATGATGTAACACCCCAAAATATACCCTAGTCATTTTTAGCATGTTTAGGGTATTTTGCAGGTATAATTTGAAATTTTTTTAATTTAAATGCAAAATGGGAAATTTGAGAAACTCGGAAGTTGTACAAGATACAAGGACAAATTTGTAATTTGTCAAAATGGGATATAGAAGTCATAAGATAAGAAGACTATGGGTTAAAATAGAAATATGCATAACTTGTTTTGTAAATAGAGGAGAGAAGGAGGACTAAAGGGAAATAAAGGAGACTTAAGTCAAGAATGTATTATTGAGCGAATAAGGCCTTAGGGAATTAGACCAAATAAGACCAATTTTTGTCTCGCATTTTGGGCATTTTTGGCTAGGGTAAAACGTGAAGAAGAGAAAGGAGAGAAGAAGAAGGAGAAGAGGAAGAGCAAAGGTATAGAAGCTATGATGATTTTGTATGGAATCTATGTATGGAACTAGGACTTTGTATGGAAACAAGGATTTGTATGGTATAGTATGATTTGTATGGATTCATATGGGATTGGTATAGATTTCTAGGGTTTAGTTAGGAATTCTTCCTAACCCTAGATTTCATGAAAGTTGGGTTGGTAAAACCCTAGTTTGCATAAGATGAGTAGGAATCCTCCCTTTGAGTAGGGATTCTTGGTTTATGATGTTAGGATACATGTTTGGGTGTTAGGAATTTGACCTAACTTACAAGTGATTAAGTTTGGGTTTGGAAAAACCCTAATTCATCTCTATGTTTGGTTTTGGTTGGGTTAGAACACATTTGGGAGATATTCTCAGTGATATTTTGGATTATTTAGGTTTTTGGATGGGTTTTTAGAAAAGTGGACAAAATGATCAAAAAGAATTTGGGCAAGAATCGGGGTCCTTGGCCTGGTGAAGGACTTCGGTAGCTGCTTGAAGGCTGTAAGGTGTGGTCGAAACGGGATTTTTACATCCTCGGGTTCCTCTGAGAGCTTAGCGAAAAGCAACGTTCCGCGACACATGAAAATGTTGTGTTTTAGATTTGATTTGTTTCTGTTTCTCCATGGACTTGTCTATTGGACAAATGAGGATCCTATAATTGTATGAAAGGGTCCATTCATGTTTGTAAGGCAAAGGAAAAATTATACCGTACCTCGCCACCTCGGCGAGTTCGATGTGGGCAAACCTAATGCCCTTATGATAAGATAGTAATTTCCTAAACACATATTATTGTAGGAATGCCTAAGACCAGATATTGAATGACATGACACTTTTGTTACGTGGGCAGGTACGTTCTGATAAGTGCTTCGACACTCTTGCTCACTAGTGCTACGACACTTCTGTTACGTGGGCAGACACATCTCTAATAAGTGCTTTGGCACTCCTTCTTTGTCCTACGACACCTCGATCTTGTCTGCATTTTCCGGGTACTTATTGTCCTTTGTAAATAGAATCATTTCTTATTACTGGTATAGGTAATCCAACAGTTATATGATAAGAGTCTAAATAACGAATAAGGTTAAAGAATAAGCTCCATAGTACCTACGGGTACTTCTGTACAAGTATAAGCTCTATAACTCCTACGGGAGATCTAAATAAGTATAAGTATAAGGTGGGTAACTCCTATGAGAGATCTGAATAAGCATAAGTATAAGCTCTGTAGTACCTACAGGTACTTCCGTATAAGTATAAGTTGGGTAACTCCTACGGGAGATCTGAATAAGTATAAATCCGCTATAAGTACAAGTATATGTACAAGTTTGTTATATGAACTCATGATGAATCCTGATATATGTTACTGTTATATGTTTACTGAAAAAGAGTATAAATGCATGTGTATATGTATAAGTTATATGTTCCCACTAAGCGTAAAGCTTAGCATGGGTTTTAATCCGTGTAGGTACAGAGGAGGACGTCGACAATCTCATACTGTTGGGCCAGCACACTTGTAGGGGTTCACCACATGTAGGTTCCGCGCTCTGAATATGTAAATGTAAATGTACAGTTTTTGTATATGTATATGTAAATGGGACCCAGGACTGTATGTATTAATACTGTAAACACCACTACGGTGGTAGTTTTATTTTGTATATGTTATTGTGATTCAGTTATAAGACTTGGGTCCACTAATGTTTGAAAAAGGTAGGTAAAGAGTCCTAGTTTGGGTTCGCGCCCCTTCGGCCCATGGGGTGAGGGATCGGGCGCGACATATGATGTCAGATCTTCTCGGATTTAGTAGAGGGCGTAATGGAGATTTTATGGATGACTTCTGTGTATGGGTCAAGCTTTGAGAGCCTCTTGGAAAATTTGGCAACTGTACTTAGAAGGTGCAAGGATAAGAATCTAGCCTTAAACTGGGAGAGGTGCCATTTTATAGTTATTGAAGGCATAGTTTTGGGGCATAAAGGCTGGCGGGCTTGAGAGTTGACCAAGCCAAGATTTCTTTGGTCAGAAACTATAGTTCCATGTGCAATGGGATAAGGTTTGGGATATGTGGTTGGAAGGATTATCACGGTTGTCAAAGTGAGACCATTATGTAGATTGCTTGATAATGATGCAAAGTTTGAATTTGATGAAGCATGCAGGTGTGCATTTGAGGAAATAAAGTCTAAATTAGTCATATCTCCCATTAGGGCTACACCAGATTGGAGCAAAAAATTTGAAATTATGTGTGATGCCTGTGACTATGCAATGGGAGCTATTTTGGGGCAGAGAAAAGATAAGATATTCAGAGCCATCTATTATGCCAGTAAGACCTTCAATGAAGCTTAAGAAAATTATTTAAAAATTGGGAAGGAAATGTTGGCAATGGTCTTTGCCCTATGAGAAGTTTAGACCATACATATTGGGATCTCATGTCATCATACATACAGATCATGCAACAATCAAGTACCCAATGGCTAAGAAAGATGTAAAACCAAGGTTAACCATATGGGTGTTATTGTTGCAAGAATTTGACATAGAGATCAGGGACAAAAAAGAAAGTGATAATGTGATAGTTGATCACTTATCCATAATAGAGAAGCCTACTGAAGAAGAAAATGAGATTGAAATAGAAGAAAATTTCCCTGATAAGTAGCTATTCCACTTAACAGTTCAAATACCCTAGTATGCTGATCTGGTGAATTACTTAGCTTGTGGAATTATGCCACCATAACTGACTTATCATTAGAAGAGGAAGTTGAGAACAGGTGCTAGATTTTATATTTGGGATGGCCTATTGCTATTTAGAAGAGGAGTATATTAGATTATCGGGAGATGTGTACCTGAAGATGAGCAAGCTGAAATTTTAGACAAATGTCATGCATCACCATATGGAGGACACTTTGTAGGGGATAGAATAACTTAAAAAATTCTCCAGTCAAGATTTTATTCACCAACTCTATTCAGATACTGTTTTGAATGGTTGAAGCATTGTGACAGATGTTAGAGAATGGGCAATATAAATAGAATAAATGAGATGCCTTTACAAGGAATCTTAGTAGTGTAGATTTTTTATGTATGGGGCATAGACTTCATGGGACCTTTCCCACCCTCTTTTGGAAATTTATACATTCTCCTAGCCGTGGATTATGTATCCAAATGGGTTGAAGCCATAGATTTTCATAGAAATAATGCAAACACAGTTGTTAGGTTTGTTCAAAGAAACATATTGAGTAGATATGGAGCCTCAAGGACAATCATTAGTGATGAGGGAAGCCATTTTGCAAACAATTTTTTTTTGCAAAACTGTGAGCAGATATGGAGTATGACATGCTATGGAATTGGCATATCATCCTCATTCAAATGGGCAAGCTGAGATATCCAATAGGGAGATCAAGAACATACTGGAGAAAATAGTTAACACAAGCAGAAAAGACCGATCAATAAAGCTAGATGATGCATTGTGGGTTTACAGGACGACTTATAAGACTCCTATTGGAATGTCCCCATACATGATTGTATTTGGAAAGGCTTGTCATCTCCCTCTAGAGCTTGAATATAAAGCTATGTGGGCAATCAAGAAGCTTAACTGTGATTTCCAAGTTGCTAAGGAAAAAAGGTTTCTTCAGATGAATGAGTTAGAAGAAATGAGAAAGAAGCTTATGACAATGCCAGAATTTACAAGGATAAGACTAAGAAATGACATGATTAGAGAATCCTAAGAAAAGATTTCAAAGTAGGAGAGCTAGTCCTATTGTACAACTCCAGGCTCAGACTTTTTCCAGGAAAGCTAAAATCAAGGTGGAGTGGTCCTTACACAGTAATTACAGTCACACCTTTTGGAGCAATGACACTGAGAACATATTCAAGGAATGAGTTTAAAGTGAATGGCCAAAGACTGAAACATTATCTTAGAGGAATTCTGAATGAAGATCAGTCTTTGAGCAGAATTGTGAAGAAATTGCTTAAAAGAGTACACATTGCAGCAATGTCTAGCAAAGGACAGTAAACTGAGTATCTGTTGGCAGGCAACCTAGAATTTTTGGTTTATTTCAGAATGTGTTGGAATATTCTTTAGTTTAAGGAAATTTTGGTCAAAGAATGATGAATTAAAATTTTGAGCTTCGATGAAATCTCTATGAGAATTTTCCAATTGCTTTCTTCTTTTGAATTTTATTTATTGTTATTTCTTTTCATTTCAAGTTTATTTTTGTGTCTTTGAATTTTGTTTGATTGATTGAAGTTCTTTGATGTTTCTTAGTTTAGTTTAGTTTAGTTAGATTTAATTAGTTGAATTGCTGAAAATTTCTAAGATATATATGTGAATGATTTGCTAAAAATTTCTTGAATTGAATATGCTTGAATGAATAAAATTGAGGAAAACAAGTAGGAATCAGGAAATTGAAAATGCCATCTCTGATTCGCCACATCATTTCAATGTCGCAACATCAGATTCAGAAGAATTTCCTAGAGTCGCGACACCAGGATTAGATTCGGAACATTCCCTTCAAAGTTGCGACATTATATTTTCAATCTTGCAGAGTCACAACATCGCATTTATAGAGTCGCAACTCCAACAGTGACATTATATCAAAGTTGCGACATTGAAATTTAGAGTTCTTAGTCAGACGGTCCTTGACGTTGCACCTCCAATGTTACGACATTGGGTAAAGTCACTTAAAAATGATAATCAATTTCGTGACATTGACACTCAAAGTCGTGACATTATATCTACCACGACATTTCCTCATAGTCACGACATTGCACTTAAGGAAGCCTCCCTATTTAAGATAACACTTAGTGAAAAATTGAAAAATCATACCAAATTGCTCAAGAAAAATTGAAAAATCAAACTAAATTCCTCAAACTTTTGAGCCCTAATCCTTTCCATCATCCATTTTCAAAAATCTAGTTGAAATGTCTAGCCCTAAATCTCCTACCCTGAACGAAGTGGTAGAGAAGATCGTGGAGGATGTCCAACAAGAGAAGGTAAAACAATATGAGTCTAGGAAATTGTTCATGCGGAGGAAATGAGAAAGGAAACCGAGGAAGTAGAAGGTGAATCGATAGGAGCGAGGGTGTCCCTTTCTGATAAGGGGGTAAGGATTTTAAGAAAAACTCTCGTAGAGAAAGGATTCATCGAAGAATGAGGGTTCAAGGAACTAGTTCCACCCTTCAAGGAGGAAATAGAAAGAAGAGAGATTTGGGACGGTTTGCTAACATTTGAGCCAGAGCGAGAGAAATCAGAGTTCTGCTGGGCAGAGGACTTGCGTGCTATGTCAGGGAGAGATGGGTGACTTTTGGAGAAAGGGCCATCTCCCAACTGTTTAGAATCAGAGAAGGAAGAGACTACATAGAGTATGAGAAGCTTCAGAAAAATCTCAACTTCTAGGAAATTGAAAAAGAGCTCACGAGGGCTAAGGGGAGTGGTAGAGGACAAGGACCATCTCCAATGCCTTCATCAATAGAGGAGATTTAACAGAATCAGGTAAAGTATGGTTTTACTTTATCAATTTTGTACTTAAGCCCTCAAAACATGTCTCTACTATGAGACAGGATCACATAATACTTTGGTATGCTTTGGTCAAGGACTATGAAATTTGAATGTTGGAAGAGGTGAAGGTCCATATTAGACTATGCAAAGGGGGATTTCACTAGAAATATCCCCTACCCCTCCCTGATCACACTCTTGTGCATCAAGGGGGGTGTGAAGTTCAATGAGCAAGAAGATGAGAAGTGCCCTAAGTACTCACCTCTCACTCTTACTAGAGTCCTCAAAGCTTTAATAGAGAGTGAGGAGGGTGAGAGGAGTATACCAATCTATCCTCAACTCGAATTTAATGGTTAACATTCTATTAAGGGCATTCATATCATTCATAGCAAAATACAGTATAATATGTACATTTATACAAACAATTCATTTTCAATACTCATGCAATTTTTCATGTGCAAATCATTTCACAATCAATTGCCTCAAATCAGTGAAACAAATCAATATGCTTTTTCTTATAAATCCCTTGACAATTCAAATCATTTTGTAATCATTCTAACACTTTGGTATTAGAGAGAGAGAAGTGGAGAACAAACCTCCAAAAAATGGAAACAAAAGAGAGAGTCGAAGAACAAACCAAATAGCTTGTTGCACTTTATTCCAATCCTCATAATCTCAATCAATTCGGGCTTTCCTTCTCGTCAGACCCTATTTCAATACAATTAATAATCATATTATTAGTTGGGTATTATAGGAGTTTTATTTAGATTTACTTTCTATCTGACTCCATACATTTCTTTCTTTCTTTTTTTTTTCCCTAAATTTCTCCTCATAGAAAGTCAACATTGTTTTAGGCATTCTGTTAGTACTCATTTTTAATCCTATTTTTCGGTTATGGGACACCCAACATGGTTCACTTACACTTAAGGAGATTCAGGAAAGGAAAACTCAACTTAAACACCAATACAACCAAACAATTAGTACACTTGGTGCTACAATCAAATTTTTAGAAAATATGTGAGAACCAATTGCCATTTAATATAAGATGGTTAGATTCTAGACTCAAATATCTTTCTGTATAGTCCAAGAATGCGTGAATCGGAGTTCGGACAAAAAAGTTATAGCTGATTGAAGTTTGGTTTCAAATTCAAAAGCAGGGCTCTACGAAATTTCATAGCCCCTGCGAAATTTTTTTCGCAAGGGTTGCGAAATTTCACAACCCCTGTGGCCTGTTAATCAGGTTTGCGAAAATTTCTGCATTCTCACATTTTTGTTTTTCTTTCCTCTTTTCCATGTTTAATCCTCTTGAAAGCTTGATTCAGCCAACACTAAATCGATCCATTCTTAGGTTCTTAATAGAACACACATGCTATTTTCTTGATGATGCATTTGAGAATCACTTTAGACCCTCAAAACATCTAATTTTTTTTGGTTCCAAATAGAGCACACACATTCTGTGTTCCATATAGAACAATGCGATTTGTTTTAGAACAGCTTGCAAAACTTTGAAATGAGGAAGAAGTAAGAAGAACAAACCAAAAGAGTCGGTTACGGTCTATTTTCCTTTCGGTATTAGTCTTAACTCAAGCATTATCTTCTCAGAGCTTCTATTCCGGCTTCGACACGACAAAAATAGGGAAATATCGATCGGCCATTCTAAAAGGTTTCAGATTTACATGGTTGATTTCTACCCCAATACTTCTAAACTTTTCTCATGCATGCAGGCTATAGTTACACTTACCTTGCAGGCGGAATGAAAACCTTAGTTTTTTTTTTTTTTTTTGCTTGACCTAGCCGAAACGCTTCACCATAGATCGGCCTACGTTTTGTCGGTTTAGGTGCGAATCGGTTAAGGCTTAGAGAAGAGATGAACGGTTGGAAGAATGAGATTATTTCCACTGATTTCCAGTTCTCAAAATGGAATGTGTGGGAGATGAGGGTTTGAGAGAGGAGTTCGTGTGTGAGAGAGAGTTGAGATGAAAGAATGAGAGGAATGAGAGAAATGTCTCTCAAAGACTAATATTTGGTTTTTTAATCCAAATCTTTCACTATGCCTTGTTTGGCTATTGATGAGCTTAAAAGTCATCTATTTTCAGTCCATTTTTCTGATTGATTTCTATCTAAAGGGTAGTTACTCACGAGAAATGTGGAATAACTCACTGGCTTGCTATACAGTAGGAAATTCAAGAGAAAGAGGATATTGCAGTAGAAGGAAGCGAGAAAGTGGCTGAGCCCGGGAATGACCTGTTTGGCTGAATGATGTCTGCTTGGGGAGAGGTGCCACGAGGAAGAAAAGGACCTGATGTCGCGCCTTGGCCAGTAATGAAGAATCACATCAAGGTCGCAACCACAAAACTCTAGTCGCGACATAAGGGCAATTGAATGCAGAAAGAGCAGGTCGCAACAGAAACTCCAAGTCAGGCAACCATAAATTAATGAAGAACAAGACATGATGTCGCGACACCATTTAGTGTAATGAAGTGAAACGACGTTTGGGTTGACATGGAGGTCGTGACCTGCGAATAGAATTCGCGACATAAGATTTTCAAGAGGCCCGAACATCGAAGTCACGACAATTAGAATAGGTCAAACATCAACATTGAATGAGAATTTGTTCTAGAGTGGGTATCGAGGAGGACAGCTTTGCAAGGAATTAAGGTCACGGCGTCATTTTAGAGTCGCGACCGAAGATGAACCTTCTTTACTTGCAGAAGGAATGGATGAGTGATTATACAATGTATCGCACGACTAAAATAAGAAACACACGGCGTATCTTTGAGACAGCGAGGTCGCGACAAAGAATCGAGGTCGCGACTAGGAAGAACGAGGGATGCTAAAAAGACAGTCGCGACCGAATAAAGCTTTTCTGCGACAAATGCTTAGACAAGCGTGTTGCGACAAAGAATCGGTGAGCATTGGCACCAACCAAATGGGCGGTTGTGCGAAATCCACAGGAGCGCATCAAGTTAGGGCTGACGAGGAACCAATAAGCGGTACTGCGAAGGAAGCGGCTGTGGCGCTCGAGCGAGGGGTCGGGCAGCCTAAGGCTCATGTATTTTAACTTTTCTTTTCTTTGTTTTGTAGTTGCACAGATTAGATTGTTTATTTCTCTTTCAAATTTTGGATTTGGGGGGGGCGTTAGCTATTAAAGTAGAAGCTGAATGCAGAATTCTATTTCTTTCAAATTACTGCCTGGATCGTCTGAATTCCAGACAAATTTTGGAATTCAGATTTCCAGTGTTCGATCTATACTGGTTCTCTTGATCAGAAATCCATTGAAGGGTGTAATAAAGTAATTTAGAAACCCAGCTTCCATTGAATAGACTCTGTTGTTAGAATTTATCTTTCTGTAGAAATTTATCGAAGCTAGAACTTGGTTTATAAATCTACTTGTTGGTCAAGTTCCTGAATATTCAGATCGATCCCAATATCGTTGTCCTATACCCGTTAATAGGATTGTTTCATACTGACATTCGTGAGGCCCTCCGAGTGACACAGAGAAGGCATTCCCCGAGAGAAGGAACAATTTCTCAAAGGTATGCGAACCCGATAATGGAGATCCACGAGCTCATGGAATGTAAGTCGATAACCGTTTCTCTCGACTTGAAATCGAGATTGAGCTTAATGACTTATCAATTTAAAAGGTGAGTTCACCTCGATTCAACAAGTAGTCTAACTCGTTAGCAAGGATCTAATCAAGGAAAGGATGAACTCTGTCTTAATTTCGAGGAAGAGAAACCAAGAAAGTGTAAACCCATGTTGTACCTATGTTCAGAGCTAAGGTCAAGCAAATTCCATGTCTGTGGTATGAAGAATTGAAAAGAAAAATATCCAGAATCAAGGCAACCTGTGATTAGTGCAGTTATCTAATCCTGCCTTCGAAAGAATCAGGAAAGATTAGGACGATGAACAAAGGCTGCCGAGAGATCCAACCGCACTACCCTAATTCCTTGGACAAGTTTTAAAGAGCTGTCTATGAAGCAAAGTTACAGAAAAGAAGTCTCATAGGAATTAATGTTTCACACAGCGCATTTTCAATGCCTTCTAAAAGATAACTCGTTAGTCCAATTTTGTTATTTTAGATTTTCGCTTTAATTCATTTTGTTATTAAATCACTTTTCCTAGTTTTTATTATTTTAAGGCTCGCTAAGAATATTTCAATCGCCATCAAAGTCCAAATAGTATGAGTCTCGAGTAGGTAGGGTAGTTGATTGAGAAATTTTGAGATCTCCGTGGAATCTATCCGATCAAATCCACTTTACCATTTGTTCGACCAGACACTTGCAAGATCCTCGATCAAAACCAGAAGAAAAATGATTTACTCTTAAGGAAACCGCTTTAATCAAGACAATAGATAAGGAACACAACAAACAAGTTTCATGGCATTATTGCTGGGGATTAGATAATAGTCCTTGGGTAATAACGCTATAAATTTGTATAGGTATTTTGGTCCATCACAAAAAGAGGTGAACAACTATACACTAATTCCCGTTTTTCTCATTTTTATCACTTTAAAGCTTCATTTCACTTTCATTTTCACTTCATTTCTCTTTCATTTTAACTTCATTTCATTTCATTTTCATTTTAACATTTACACTCCTTATTTATTACCCTTAGGTCCTCATTTGACATTTTTACCAAATTTATTTGGCTCCTGTAAAATTTCCGGGTTTGCATCATTTTTCGTTTTTAGCCATTTAAACGCTGGAAAAATATAATTTAATTTATTTTACACCCTAAACATGTTATAAAACCGTTAGGGTATTTTCAAGGCATTACCCCTATAATACCCTGACAATCCTAAGAAACTATGTATCTGAAAGACTGACTTCGGTCTCTCCCAACTCATAACTAACTCGACCTTCTCCAGGTCCACGGATACCCCCGAAGCCAATACCAATTTGCCCCAAGAATCTCACCTCAGTAAGCCAAAATTCACACTTGATGAATTTAGTGTACAACTGATGTTCTCTTAAGGTCTGGAGAACGATCCTTAAGTGACCCTTGTGATCCTTCTCAGACTTGGAGTAGATCCAGATGTCATCCACGAAAACCGTAATGAACCGATCTAAGTACGGATGGAACACCCTATGCATAAGATCCATGAATGCCACTGGAGCATTCGTTAATCTGAACGGCTTCACTATGAACTCGAAATGCCCATATTGCGTTATAAACGTCATCTTAGGGATATCTGCCTCCCTAACTCTCAATTGATGGTAGATGGTGCGATGATCTATCTTGGAGTAGACTCGCGCCCCTCTTAGCTAATCAAACAAATCATCAATACACGACAAAGGGTACCTATTCTTGATAGTAACCCTATTCAGTTGTTGATAATATATACGCGTAAGAGCCTTGTCCTCTCCCTTGCAACTAGGAACGTAGAGCTCCCTAAGGTGAAGTGCTCGGATCTAATGAAACCTTGATCCAACAATTCCTCCACTAGACCTCGAGTCTTACAATTGTGCGCCATTCTATGCAGAGTCATAGAAATAGGCAATGTACCAAGGTGCAACTCAATAATGAAGTCTACATCCCCATACGGAGATAATCTCGATAGTTCATCCGGAAAGACATCTTTGTACTCACAAATCACTCGAGGTAGACCTAAATCCTGTCTCACCTCGCCTTCTGCGGTAAGGCTCTTCATAGCCAACTCCACCAGCTTTCATGCCACCTGGGAGTCATACACCTACCGGTAGCTGCCGTGCTTATCCCCCTGAAACGTAACACAATTACCATTCAGTGTGTAGGTAGTAACCCTCCTACTATCACAATCAATGACGACTCGATGTGTCGTCAACCAATCCATCCCAAGGATAACATCAAACTTTGACATGTCTATAACCCTAGTCCACAGTGAGTAAAATCCCTGAGATCTCTAACTCAATATCCCGACATATCTGATTAACCCTCACCCTAGTTCATAAGGGAGAACTCACATGCAAAGGCTCTTCCAAGGTTTCAACATTTAAGTCTAAATCTTTCACACATAATGTAACAATGAATGAATGAGATGCACTAGAATCAAACTATACTCTTGCCCATAAGCGAAAGAGTAGAAAAGTACCTTGAATAATCGACTGATCTGTAAGCTTGGTCTGAGGTGTGATGGTGTAGACATGCCCCTAGGTCCCTGAAGTCCCAGCCTGTGAGCCATGTCCTCGACCTCGACCCATGCCTAGGCCCACGTGGCCCTTTTGGGAAATAGTAGGTGCTTGTGCAGCACCTTAGAACTAATACTTTCGTCCCTGGTCCATGGCAAGGTAGGGTTGAACAAACTGTGTATGTGCATGCCCCACTAATGACTGGGATTATGGTGTCCCATAACTCTGGGATCCATGCCTCTGAGGGCAATCCCGTCTCAAGTGTCCAAGCTGGTGGCATTGGAAACACGCTTTTTGCCCTGGCTGGCTAGGAGCCCTGAAGTGCCTCCCATCTTGGGATGACTAATCCTGGCTTTAGCCCTGGTAGTCGTGGCCCTGTCTTTGAAACCCTTGCAGAGCAAAAGTCCTTTACTTCTTTCCCAAGCTAGAAGAAGAAAGTTGACTCTCCTTCCTTTTATCCCTAGCACCCACATCCCGGATGCTCCGTGCGTCATCCACTTCCCTCTCTATGGCCATAGCTGTCTTGACCATCAAGTCAATATCTTGTAGGAGGAGTCCCACAATTTTACCCCGGATGGATAATTTCAAACCATCCTCAAATTTCCTCACTTTGGCCATGTTTGTGGCCACATAATCATCTATGAAACGTGCTAATTCAGTTAACATAGCCACGTATTCGAGCACTGTCATCATTCCTTGTTTCAACTCTAGGAACTCTAGAGCTTTTGCATGTCGTGCAAATGCTGGGAAATACTTGCCCATAAGAGCTCACAGAACTCTTCCCATGTCATTGCCTCCAAGTTCCTTGAGGCTTTGACCTAATCCTACCACACATGGGATTCACCCTCTAGCTAGAATGCAGCTAGCCTTATTATCGTGGCATCGAAGGTGATCTCCGCTAGCCTTCCAAATTTCAACTCGGGCTTCGAACTAATGATTAGCTTTCATAGGTTCCTCCTCCTTGAAGGTTGGAAGGGATGATTGTGCGTTAAACATTTCGGGAGGTGTTACTCCTGCTCTCCCCGGCTCACATTTGCACTAGCCTATGCAATGGCTAGTTACGTGCTCGTCGTGTGCACAGAGGCAATAAGAAGACTAATAGCATCCATGAAGGCTTGTTGGTTAAAGGCCGGTAGTGGTTGTTGTTGCCCTATCCACGGCCTCTACATCCTCTTCCTCGACTTGCCATCTACACATGTCAAATAGCAAATTGAGATTCCTTTTTATTATCTAACTAGTAGTGCATGTGCCAACTACTAATAGACATCAACAACTCGTACCATCCGAACCCTCAAGGTTATATTTTCTAACTTAGTGTTCCTCTTTTTCCTATATACAATTTACCATGTATATAATTCACACAACACAAAGCAATCGATCAAGTAACACAAACATGAAACACACAATGTATGCAATGGTCTGAACTCATGCCCATCAAACCCTAGGTAATCATAAACCTATGTTCTAATGTACAAACTGTGACATCAGAATTCAATGAATCTAATGACCTAAACCCATATCCATCAAGCCCTAGGTAGCCGTATACCTATGCTCTGATACCAAACTGTGAATCCCTAAAACCCAGGGGTCCCATTGACCAACCGTCAACTTTCGGAATTACTATCTTAGGTCATCACGCACTTAAGCCTTGACACCAAACGGGTACCAAGTACTTAAGGATACCGAGTTGCTCGCCACCATCTCAGTACGTCCCTTTTTACTAGGATCCATTCATCCATATCTAAGTTGAAAATAGGTGAATATTAAACTTAAAACTGTCCGTAAGAGTTTGATCATGACTCTCTTACTATTATTACATACCTGAATATATTGACAATAGTCCAAAAAGAATTTAATTACAATTCTTTTACACAAATACATGCAAGAACTAGTTTGTTCCAAGAATTTTTTTATAAAAAGAATTTATAAAGGCCACATGTCAGCCTTCTTCACAATCACATCCTCGATTGAGCGGCCGTCCATCTGTATTACCCTACACTTGAAATAAACATTCCAAAAGGGTGTGAGTCACACCTAGTAAAGAATACCTTCTATAAGGGCTACTCCCTACCTAAGTGCACATGCAATGTTCACTCAACAATTCACATTCCCATTCCAATAAGAAACATGCCAATTATAAATGGAATCCTACATGACATGCCATGAAATGAGATAAGACTCAATCATGTACCATGAGTTTTAGTCCTTATCGACTCCCATCACATTCGAGTCCTTACCGACTCCATCACGCAATGCCTAAGCCCATGTGTGATAAACTGTCATTCTGGAATACATCCAATGATCATTTTCATAACAAATTTCATTTTTTTATAAACCAAAAGTTTATTGGATGATACACCTCAACGATCATTTTGTATTCAAAACCACGTGCCTTTTTATGGGTAGCGGTTTTTGGTGTCACACCATAGGCTTCGTAAACCTAGACACTTTGACGGCCTTTCGTCGCTGGGGACTATGTCTGACCATAATTGACAGGTCTTTCACCCGAGAGAGGATCTATCCCTTGTTGCTAATACCCGACACATATTTCTTTACCATTTTTTTCAATCGTACGACTCTGTTAGACGTTGTCCTATTTAACCGAGCCCACCCAGTCAACACCAAACATAGTGTTGATTCATCAACCATGCACTCACACACCCATTTAATGCGATGTCCCTGTGAATATGCAATATTCCATTGCATGTTATATCATGTCATATGCATTATGAATACTACATGGACAACACAATCCACACCACTTACCTACTGCCATGGACAATCACATCACCTGCATATGAATTCCATACATCATTTCATTCATGTCAATATATCATACAAGCATATAGCAACATTCACATGCTACATGTCATTCCATGTTCAAGCAATGACACACACACAATCAAGCCATGTAATGGCCATTTGCACATATAAACTCAGCACATGTCAATACATTAGAACACACTTATTGACATCCACACATGTTACTCTTGGTCAAGCAATGACACTCTCAAACAAGTCATACAATGGCCCTCGAAGCAAGCCATAACATCCCAAACCGGGCCTCGATATCGACCCCAAACATGCCATAACAAGCCACAGTGTTAGTCCCCGAGCTAGCCTAGGCAAAGCCCTCCTTCGCCTAGGAAAAGTGGTTCGCCTAGGCCCGCGCTGCCCTACCTAACTCGACCCCGAAGCTGGGGACGCAGTCCTCACTTTTTTTTTTTTTTTTTTTTTGAATCATTTTGAATAATCCAAATACAATTAATTTTCCAAACACATTTCAAATACTCAATGAAAATATATATACGTAAATACCACTTTAATGTAAAAGGGGCCCATCATTTGATCACAAATCCTTTTTCATCTGAGCATGGCATTTCATGCCCACTTAATCCATTTCCACCTTTATACAATGTGCTATGATTATTAGCCATTTTCAATAACCAAATATTTACAAAACAAAATCAGAGTTCAATTTTCATAATAGTGTTTATACAAAATGAGTCGAATAATTTATATGTATGCATGTGATGGAGCTTTACTTATTCTCTCAGGTTACTGACGATGACTCATTCACTAGCTGCCTACGCCCTCGTGACTGCTCTCTCTGTGACTGCGGCGATGATAAACGTGCTAAGCATTTCGCAGCTTAGTGGTTCTATATACCTTCTTCCATTTCAGTTTAATACAAATCATGCAATTTTTCTAAACAATGCTTTTTAACCTTTTTGAATGATCAATGCAATATAATACATATATTCATTTCATATACATTCATTTACGGTTCATTGATCATTCCAAATATGCACTTTGATCTGTAATAAATCATTCAAAACACAAATCATGCATTTCATAAATATTCTTATCATTTTACCCTTAAACGAATTTAGCCAATGTTTTCAGTGCATATGATAACGGAGTCACCGACACGGTCCCGCTGGGCTATAGGCCGACATAAAAAGATTTTGTTTTATGACACAGTACGGTCCCGTTGGGCTACTGATTGGTTATTAAAAATCAATTCGTGAACACTATCAATACCTGCCTTGGCCAAGGCAAATCGGAGTGACACATCATTACGCTCGTCATAAGATCGCTTAATTTGACTCTTATTGGTATACCAATCTATCCTTTACTTGAATTTAACGGTTAACATTCTATTAAAGGCGTTCAAATCATTCATAGAAAATACAATATAATTATATAATACTATATACAAATAATTCATTTTTCAATACTCATGCAATTTTTCATACGCAAATCATTTCACAATTAATTATCTCAAATCAATTAAAACACTTCAATATGCAATTTATTGAAAATCATTTCAATAATAGAACAATGATCAGAAACTTGAAATAAGAAGAGATTGAATGGAGAACAAACCCAAATGGAAAAAAAAAAAGAGTCGAAAAACAAACCAAAAAGATTGTCGTCCGATTCTCGTCTCCTAATTCGACCTCAACTCGGGCTTTTCTCTTCGTTAGCCCCTAACCATCACAAATGACAATCATATATTAGTTAGGCATTCTAAGGTTTCTATTTAGGTCTTATTTATACCCAACTCCCTTCCGGTACATTGTTCCTTTCATTTTTTTTTTCCCATTTCCTCATCCTTAGACATTCTTATCATTCATTTTAGGCATCAATATGCCTCATTTTGACGAATTTTCTAGGTTCAATAGGGTCCAAATTTGGATACACTTATTTAAGGGATATTTATTCTCCTAGAAGTCTAGTTTACCCAAAAATTTGAATTATTCAATTCGGATGAGTGATGACCAAGTTATGACCTAAATATCGAAACTGCTTCCAAACATCAAACTATGTCGAATCGAATATAATTGACTGTAAAACCATAGCCTACTACACGAATTTTGGCGGGTTCAATGAGGTCTAAATTTGGATACACTTATTTCAGGGATATTTATTTTCCTAGAAGTATATTTTACCCAGAATTTTGAATCACACAATTAGGATGAGTGACGGAAAAGTTATGACCTAAATAATCGAAATCGCCTCCAAACACTAAACTGTGACGTAACCCGAACCAGATGACCTTAAAAAACAAAGCTTCACTTTTAACGACTCGGGTCCAATGTGGTCCAATTGAATACTCTTATTTTAAGGAGAGATTTGTTTTCCTAGAATTCTTGTTTACCTAGGAAATTTGAATCACCACTAAGATGAGCGATGGCCAAGTTATGGCTAAAACAAAATATGGGTTTTGTGGAAAATTTTGACAAAGATTCACCTAAAAACTCCAACACATTTTCTTTATACAAAATTCTATTTGAGGACCACAACTAAAAGCAACTTAGAGCAACCAATAAAAACACTTTATTCAATTTGGGGTTTTCCTAAACCCAAACATGAAAATGAAGTATGTTTGGGTTTACTAACCTCAAATCTCTTTCACCTTCTTATTTCTTTTTGATCACCTAAACTTGATCCTATGGAGGAAAATCACAAGTTCCTCTCTTCTTCCTCAACCATAGTGTGTGCCCTAGCTCTCCTCTCCCTTTGCCAAATAAGAGAGATTCAAATACCAAAATTTGCCTTTGTCCATTATATGATCGGCGCCACGTTTGGCTACACACTAATTCATCATTTCCCATTTTTTTTTCATTTTGAAGCTTTATTTCACTTTCATTTCCTCTTCATTTCATCTCATTTATACTTTGGCACTTACATTACTCATTTATTACCCTTAGGTCCTCATTTGACATTTTTATCAAATTTATTTAGCTCTTGTAAAATTTTCGGGTTTTTATCATTTTTTTCGTTTTTAGCCATATAAACTTCGGAAAAATATAATTTAATTTATTTTACACCCTAAACATGTTATAAAACTGTTAGGGTATTTTTAAGGTGTTATAGTATAGCAGGACTAACTCTCCTGCTTTGAATTCTCTCCTCATAATTTTCTGATCATATCACTTCTTTGTCTTATCCTTGTAGATTTTGGCATTATCATAAGCTTCATTCCTCAACTCTTCTTGGGCTTCATTCCATTCGAGTAATCTCTTTCTCTTTAGCAACTTAGAGATTCACAATTTAGTTTCTCACGGCCCACATAGCTTTATGTTCAAGTTCAAAAAGGGATGACAAGGTTTTTCCAATATTAACTCGTATGGGGACATTCCAATAGGTGTTATGTAAGTAGTTCTATGTCTACAATACATCATCTAGCTTTATGTGACTCGCTCTTTCGCTTGAGTTCAATGCTTTCTCTATAATTTCTTTATCTCCCCATTGGAAATCTCGCCTGCCTTATCAATTCGTGACAAGCCAATCTGACATGTCTAATTCCATATCCGTCATGAGTTTTGAAAAACTCTTGTTTGCAAATGGCTTCATCACTAATGATTGTTTTAGGTGCTCCAAATCTACTCAACATACTTTCGAATAAAAACCCAACCACGTGTTGGCATCATTTCGACAAGCTAATGCTTCCAATCTATTTGACATAATCCACAGCTAGTTGAATGTATAGATTTCCAAATAAGGATGGGAAAGGTCCCATGAAGTCTATCCCCCATACATCAAAAATTTATACCACCAGG
This sequence comes from Tetrastigma voinierianum, assembly GCA_016808115.1. Lineage (NCBI taxonomy): Eukaryota > Viridiplantae > Streptophyta > Magnoliopsida > Vitales > Vitaceae > Tetrastigma > Tetrastigma voinierianum. Next base: position 62,332 of record JAEQBH010002401.1, on the reverse strand, counting down.
ATTCCTTGCAGGGGGCATCTCATTTCTTCTTCTTATGTTGCCCATTCTCTGACATTTATCACAATGTTTTACCCATTCAAAACAGTCTTTGAATATATTAGGCCAATAAAAACCTGATTGAAGAATTTTATGGGTTGTTCTCTCTCCTGCAAAGTGTCCTCTTATATGGTGTCGAATGACATTTATCAAGAATTCCACCTTGTCCTGCTTTCGCACATCTCTGATAATCATATCACCCTCTTCCGAAAAGTACGTCATCCTAAATATAAATCCGCTATCGCTCAACTTTCTTTTATGTTAGTAATAACTTAGGTGGCATAATCTATAGGCTAAGAATTTCATAATATCACTATACTATACTGGACCGTTAACACAAAACAAATACTCATTAGGAAAGTTTTTCGCTATTTCACCTTTCCTCTCCCGTATTCTTCACCCAGACAGTGATCGCCATCACATTATCACTACCCTTGGCCTTGATTTCTAAATCAAACTCCTTCGTAGTGAGTAATACCTATCCGATCAATCTCGTCAGCACTCTTCTTTCCATTTATATTTACACCTGTGAGCATTTATCAAAGGTGTATGTATTTTGTCATTTATTATTTTTATTTACATCATATCTCAAGGTAAAAATTCCTTGAGTGTATATCCATGCTCTACACGAAATTGGTAGTTATTTTTCGCTTCTACTAATGTAACACTACAAAGGCAAAGGGACAGTGGTGATATCATGAACTAACAAAGTGTAATGGATAGGATAGCTCACTGTCACCTTCTTCCTACTCACTCGGCAAGTAACAAACAAAATTAGCGACGGAGAGGAGACCCGTGCTTGCAACCATACTAAATTGCGAATATGCCCAGATGTTTGTTCTTAATAGAGGCGGCCACAATTGCTTTAGCGGGGACTGCAATCATAACTATGTGTTCATGGACGAAAACAACCATTTCTACTTATTTTATTGCATTAGCTATGTTTCTTTGTGCAAAGGTTAGTTCCTTGCACTCCACTCAGTTTGATGTGAAGCCCCTGTGGATTGGAACTGACCATATTCAGCTCCTATGGCCAAATCAATCTCCTTGTTTTCGCTAGCGGTCGACTAAGATAATTCTACTTCACTTAACATGACTCTTTAAAGTATCCGCTTCCTTGATCTAATCGGACTCATAAATTTGAAACAACCAATCTTTTTTTTTTCCTATGCTAAGGCAGTACCAACTAATCAATCCATCTTAGTTCATATTGACATACATAAATTAAAATATGGATGTCGTTGTGATTCAGATCATCTCAATAAATTCCTTAAACGAGTTCAAAAATGCTTTAAACGAAATTATGCTAAAGCGGATGATCAGGGTTTTATTCCTTATTCCAGGTAAGCTTTCATAGTGGAGGGTGCATGCAACAAGTTCAACTCTCCTTTTTTGAGTGAAAAGCTCGTTTTAATCATTCAAAGCCTCTTTGAGGAGGTTTAATCGAGCCTATGGATGCAGCATTCACCAAATCTCCTCATAGAAGAAAGAGATATAAATAAATGAGAATGAAATGGAATCTATAGATGCAGATTCACTCAAAACTCATGTGAAGAAAGAGATGGATTGAGATGAAGATAAAGTAGGAATCTATGTATGCGATTCACTCAAATATCCCTTTCATAGGAAGAAAGCTATGTGAGATTGATGAAGATAAAGTAGGAATCTATAGATGCAGATTCACTCAACAAATATGGATCATATTATGTAAGGCCTGAATTTTTCATAAGAAAACACCATTGCCAACATCTCCTTTTTTGTGGTAGAGTAATCTTTACGCCACATTGAAAGGCTTCGCATAGTAGGCCCTTTGGAATATCTTCTCGCCTGTCCCAATATTGATCCCATTGTATAGTCATTAGCATCACACATTATTTCGAAATCCTTGCTCAATCAAAGTTACCATGATGGAGTTGTAATCATCCGACTTAATTCTTTCCAAATGCAAATTGCATGATTCATCAATCAAATTTTGTGACTTTTCCAAAAAAATCAGAGTAATGGTCTATGGATTTTTGAGAAGTCCTTATGAATCGCTCTATAAACCCAAATATGTCCGTAAGAAACTTCTGGTTCCTTAATCATGTAGTGTGGTCGATTAGTGTCAAAAAGTGCTATTTTGAACCCTATGTATTGCGTGTTTTGAGTACTTTTGTGTACTAATCAAAGATAATTAACCCACTGGCAATATTAAGGTCCTTACTTATGCTAATGACGATTTTGTGTGGCAAATTTTGCGCTTTTACAAGCTATTTATACCAAAATTGTTGAGTCAATCCACACTAAGAATTCGAAATAAACTGGGACCAGATAAGAGACCAAAAGGAAAGAATAGCAGAAAATGCCAAGAAATTGGAGCCTGCAGGAAATTTGGCAGTTGCAAAATTTTCGCAACCTGCGAAATTTTCAGCGCCGACCGGCAGTTGCACCGCCCATCTGCAACATCCAGCAAAGACTGCTCATGTCTCCTGCACTATTCACCATCCTGCTTTTTGACGTTTTGACTCATTTTGTTCCATTTTTGGTTTTCTTCCAAATTTGTCCCTTGTAATAGCTTTTATTGTTGGTTTTTTTGGTAATTTGTAAAGGGGTTTGGCTATAAAAGTCCCAGACAAGCACTGTTCAAGTAATATTCTCCAATAATAAAAAAGCTGGGCGGGAGTTTTTCCCGCTGCTTTCCTTTTCTCCCATTTTCTTTCCTTTTCTTTTTGACTTTCTCGGCTGCCAAACACCCCTTGAGGATGACAATTCAAGGGATGGTTGGCTAGACCACTTTTCTCCTTGAAGAGGAGGGTTGCTGGCTAGGGTTTTGAGGTAACTCACGGTTCTCTGTTTTTAACACACACATTTATGGGTATTTATGTTCTACTTCTCTCAATCTAGGTTTAAATCTCTTAAATATACCTTGATGGACCAAAAGATTTGGCAATCTTTAGGGTTCAGTGGATGCTTATTGCTAGATCCACCGAGATCTAATAGTTGCCCTATTTGTCGTAGGTAGATTTACGAGATATGTAATTAATGAGAGCATTTATGCTTAGTAAATGTCAAGTTTAAAGGAAAATCATAAGGTTTAGTTTTTAAAGCTAAATGAAAATCCGGTTCAGGAAATGACTATAGGTCATCCTCCCCAATGCGAGGAAATGAACCCGAGAACCTCTTAGTCACCTTAGGACCTCAAACCAGTAGCTCAATGCTTTAAGGAGTTCTTTTTCATATTTTTCTTCAATTTATTTTCAATCTGCACACCATTAACCCCCATTGTTTTTACCAAAATCCCATATTCCAAAACAAATTCACCATTTTGGCCTTCACTGTAAATCATTTGTGCAAAGAAAACCCATCCTGAGTTCTAATTCTAAAACCGCTATATCAGTAGTTTTGCTGCCAGTAGTGAGAGGAATTTAGGATATAAATTTTGTTGATTCCGGAACACCTACTGTGGCACGAATCAAATGGCGCCGTTGCCGAGGATGGTGCCTGATTAGTGCCCAAAAAGTGTTATTTTGAACCCTATTTATTATAAGTTTTGAGTGCTTTTTGTATACTAATCATTCTAACTAACCCAATTTACACATTAAGGTCCCTTAATATTTCACTGACGATTTTTTGGCAAATTTTGCGCTTTTGCCACTAATCATGCTAACATTGTTGAGTCGATCCAAACATGAAGAATTCGGAAATAACCTCAACATCATAGATCAGAGACTAAGAGGATAGAAGAGCATAAAATAGAAGAAAAGGAAGCAGGAGCAAGTGGAACAATACCACTTAACAAGGTCGGGAAATTTCGCTTACGCCGGGTGATTTCGCTATGATAGCGAAGCATCGCGTATAGCAAAATTTCAATTTCGCTATAAACAGATTTTCGCTATATATAATTTTCGCTTTATCATAGCTAAATTTCGCTTATGATAGCTTAAAACACCGTGCATAGCGAAATTCGCTTCCCGTTTTTGTTTTCAAACGAATTCGCTTTGGTTTTTCTCCTTTTCTACCCTTTTTTAATAGCCTTGTTTTGGTTTGTTTTTGTAATTTCTTGCCTCGCATACTATATAAGCTAGAGTCAAGGTTTGTAACAATAAATCACATCATAATAAAATTTTTTGGGAGAAGCTTTCAGCTCTCTCGTTTCGCTTCTTCTCTGCTTCATTTTCTTATTTTCGCACTTTTCTTCGGGCAGCCAAACACCTCCAAGGATGACAACCTGGAGGATGTATCGCAAAACCCTTCCCTCTTGAAGTAGAAGGCCACGGTGTAGGATCTGTGCCGTTGTGTTCCCTCTCTAACTTTAGGCCTTATCCTCGAACTCCTCGAATGGCTATTATTCGTAAGTTTAGGTTCATGCCTAATGTTAGATCCACGATATTCATTAGTTACCCTCTATGAATTCCATTGAAAAGGAGTCCAGAGACTCATCTCTTCAATTGTCGATGACCACCGATGGGCAAGATATGCCATTTTTCAAAAAGATGAATATTTCTAGGTTAGTTGTAGTTAAATGAAGATCCGGCTAGATGACTATATGTCATCCTCCTAACGCAGGAAATAACCCTAGAGGACCTCTCTGAAGGACTGTGAACTCAAACCTGACTCAACACTTCAAGGAGTTCTATTTTACATTTTATTTTATTTAAATTTCAGTCAGTGAACAACCAATCTCCCTGTTTTTACCCAAACCTTAAAATCCAAATTTAATTCACCATTTTTACTTCACTCAAATCATTTGTACGAAGAAAACCCATCTCCTCAGAAAAACTGAATTTTAGACTACTATACTGCAAAGAGCTTGACTAAGCCAGCAGGGAGGACATTATAGGATACAAATTTTGTTTATTCTGGACACCATACTGTGGCACAGACCGTAAAATGGCTGTCGGATGGTGCCTAAGTGCATTCGACGAAAGCCAGGGAACACTCTGTGATCCTCATCACAAGTTTCTGTGAATTTCTTTTATATTTCATTGTCATTTTTATTTTATTTCACTTCATTTCATAAAAAAAAACAATGCCGCAGGATCGTTTTGTCAAGCTTCAGGTTGCCCCGCTTTTTAAGCCAAGAGGAATCCATTCCCAAAGGATTAGAAACCTAGAAGGCAGGCTACGAAAGTCAATCTCCTCAAGAACTTGAATCTGAACTAAATGGAACACTTAGAGGGAGCAGCAATACAAACAAGACCTTATGGAGGGAAACTCTCAGAGGATACATATCCATGAGGGACTCGAGGACAATGGATGAGGCACTTCCTGCTACGGTGCCTCCACAAGATGCTTTTGTCTCAAATTTCAACCACTAATGTACCCAATCTCCTGGCCGAGCAAGCAATTTGCATCTTACCAACCGGTGGGTGTGATGCCGTGGAAGAACAAAAGAAATTCAATGCCCCACCGAGCCAAAAATCCATACTGCGGAGAACCCTCGAACAAAATTAGATGTACTCAAAGGGCGGGTCAGAATTCCGACATCCTGCAACAATCCATTTCACATAAAGGGGAAGAAAATCCAGAGGATGAGTGCTTGACTGAAACAATTTTGGGTGAGCAGGCTCAACTGCAGCCTCAGGAGGAATTGAAAGTGGAATTAGTAGAAGCTCCTCCTGAGGAAATCCGCTGTGATGCCCCACAATTTAGCTTAAGATATGGGCCATGGAAAAGAAAGAACAACAAATTCTTCCTTGTCGAGTGAGGAAAGTAATGCTGAAAGGAAGCAGGGAAGAGCCTCAAGTCTACTCACCCAAGCCACCAATAGCTCCACTACTGTCTTGCACCCAAGAGAATTCGTCAACAAAGAAACTCCACACCCGCAGCAAAGACTCGCCTTCCCAAGGCTAAATCCAACCCATCACTGCCGGCCATGCAAAACTTCAATAGATTAGTGGCCTTTGTACAGAACTTTGCCACTACATCAAAAACAATGGCAGCTGCTCACATCGCATGGCAAAGTGTGGGGTGGTTCGTGGCCGGTTCCTGGATTCCTGGAGCATCCGAACTCCCTGCATTTCGAGCTCCGCCTGGGGCCCAAGAAATTTCCAAAGGCCTAAGGAAGTGGTTTGGGGGGAGCACAACCTTCCCCACTTTTTGTGTTTAATTTTTCGTGTTTTATTTTATTTTATTTTATTTTAATTAGATTTCTAATTTTTTCCTTAGATTTTCCATAATTTTTATGTTAATCTTGTTCTGGAAATTGTTTTCCACTTTTCGCAAATTTTCTAATTTTTCTCGTATTAATTTTTGCGCTGTGAAATTTTGAAGCCTAGATTAAAGACGTAGAAGTTATGAATGAAGAATTGAGCAGAAAATTTCGCTATGGCATAGCGAAATTTTCACAATGATAGCGAAATTTTCGCAGCCATAGCGAAATTTTCGCAGTGGCAGCGAAATTGAATTTTCGCTAGCATAGCGAAATTTCGCTAGCGAAAAAATCTGTAGCTTCCACTACAAGACAAAATAATATATTAATAAGTTTCCATTTTATTTTTTTATATTTATATATTAAAAATTTGTTTTTCTTTTATATATTATTTTTATTTCTATTTAAAAAAATATTTGTCTCTCAAAAAAAAGTTTTATTTTTTTATTATTTTTGCTTTATTTATTAATTATTTTATTTTTGTTTTTCACAAAAAAAAAGTTTTGGCATTACGCATTTTTCGCTAAGCTAGCTTGTGGTCTGGCTAGCATAGCAAAAAAATTTCGCTATGGGTCCCACTTTTGCCTCCAAATTTTGTTTCGCTCATAACTTTTTCATCCGAACTCCGCTTTGTTGCTCTTCGAGACATCAAGATTTAGGAGTGTAGAATCCAATATGGCCGCATAGAACACTTTTGAAATTTTATGAATGTGTAATTTTCAAAATGTCTAACTCGGTCACTTGTCTATTTTCTTTCTCCCAACTTGTTTATTTGAAGCACAAACTGAGTGAATAAGGTGTCGAGGAGATTGCAAGTCTCCTATCCAAATGATCACATCTCATCAGGAGGTAACACTTCATTCTCTAATTTTCCAATCCGAGCCCCATTTCGACACCCCAGATGCTCAGTCTGTGTGTGGAGAGTTATCATGAAGTGGCTTGTATTCATGCTTTTTGTTATTTTCAGGTGCTTCATTTCATGGATATTCAAAGGGCTTGTCGGGTTCCCTCTATAAAGTCAAGAGTCATACTTTACTTTTACTTTTTCAAAATTGGACCCATTTTGCAACCAAAAATTCTTGTGTCAGGCTCTAGCCCATAGTTTGGAAAATTGAAACTTCATTCAATTCTATTGATGTTAGATTGGTTCCATGCCTAGTCGAGTGAATGATTAGTTGAATTCTTTTTGATTTCACCTTTTCTTCCACCTTAGCTAACTACACACCGAGCACATTAGGGTTTCAATGATAGGTCAAAACTGCGCAACCTCCTTTACTTTGCATAACCTACTCTAGTTTCATCGACGCCTTTAATAAAGTTAAGGACCCATGTGGAAAGAAGGCCAATGCGTCTTCAAAAAAAGAGAAAAGAAAAGAAAAAGAAAAAAAGAAAAGAATAAATATTGCAAATAAGCTACTAAACCCACGTCCGAGGGGTATATGGCGAAGCTCTTAAAGCCCTATGGCCCTAAACCTTTCATCAGCCGAGTCACCGACTCAGTGTTCAGTACGGGTGGATGGGTGGAGTTTAGCAAGTCAGAGCGCTGGAGTCTCGAAACTATCTAAGTCCCGGTGAAATCAAGAGTTTCACAGGTCGAAGATCCTTATGACTGCCCAAGCCTGCACTGGCTGGGAGCCACCCAGATCCTGCCAGCATGGACTTTGTAAGCCGATTCTCAAGATTGCACCCTACAACGCAAAAATTATTGTGGAAATAAGAGGTAGTCCCGATCTACGAGGTTGGTTAGCATGCTAGGGTCGTGGGTAGTAGCTAGGTCAGAGATGCGCTTTGATAAATTTATTGCTGAGCCAATCAAATAAATACTTAGATTTTGGGAAGTTTCCGTTGATTCACCAAGAATGAGGCTCTTTTAATACTCAATTTTGTATGGCATTCTTTTCTCTCCATGATACTATTGATCAATTTCATTTCTTTGATGATTCTTATTTAGTAGTTGTGTGCATTACTCATTCACGACCTTTGGAATACCATTTGTGAACTGTTTGCTACGTTTGGTGCCCTCTCTTTCTTTCTTTCTTTTCTTTCATCGCTATGACTAGCAATGGTAGGTTGGGGGGTGGATTAGTGCCCAAAAAGGTTATTTTGAACCCTATTATTATAGGTTTTGAGTGCTTTTGTAAACTTAATCACCTTAACTAACCCAATTTACATTAAGGTCCCTACTATTCTAATTGATCGATTTGTGGCAAATTTTACAGCAGAGCTAATCATTTAACATTGTTGGAGTCAGATCCAAACATGAAGAATTCGAGTCAAACTCAACATCATAGATCGTAGACCAAGAGGTTAAGAGCAGTAAAATGTAAAAGGAAGCAGGAGCAAAGGGGAACAAAGAGCTAATGGAACAAAGGTTGAAATTTCGCGCACGCCGGTGATTTCCGCTTTATGATAGCTAATTTCACTCATACCGACTTTTTCTTTCTATGATAGCGAGTAGTATCGTGTATAGTGAAAAATTTCAATTTTCGCTTATGCTCGTATTTTCTCGCTTCTTCTCGCTTTTCTGCCTCTTGCATCTTCAAGTAGCCAAACACCCTCCAAGGATGACACCTTGGAGGATAGCGCTAAAACCCTTCCCCTCTTTGAAGTAGAAGGTCGGCGTGTGATCTAGTCGGAGGTTCCCCTGCTCTTCACGCAAGTATCCACCTACCGTGTCTTCTAACTTTAGGCTTTATCTCTAATCTCCTCGAATACTATTATTTGGTAAGTTTTTAGGTTCAAATGATACTTAATGTTAGATCCAGACTCATATTCATTAGTTACCCTCTATGACCCATTGAGGGAGTCTAGAGACTCATTCTTCACTCGCTTCAAGTGACTAACTGGCTGAAGTGATATGCCATTTTCAAAAGGATGAATATTTCAAGTTAGGCTTTAAAGCTAAATGAAGATCCTGCCTGAGATGACTATATGTCATCCTCCCACCGGCAGCCAACTTTAGGACCTCTCATGACTTAGAACTCTAACCCCTGACCTAACACTCAAGGAGTTCTATTTTACATTTTATTTACGAATTTATGTCGTTGAATGTTCAATCTCCCTCAAGTACCAAACCCAAAATCCAAATTAATCATCATTTTCACTTCACTAATTACTCAGACGAAGAAAACCCATCCCCGTGTTCGAATTTAGATCACTCATATACTGCAAAGAGGGGCTGATCAACAAGAAGAGGAGGAATATAGGATACAAATTTTGTTGATTCCGTGATTTGTTCTACCGTGGCACGACCAGTGCTCTGCATCAAGATGACCTGATGAACACTCTCACATCCCATCATGCTCCCGTGAATTTCCTCTCCTCGTATATATTTTACCGCTGGGTCTCTTTAGTTTTAATTCACATTTTATTTTATTTTTGTTAACCCTAACCTCGTTAGGGTAGGATTTCTTCTGGTCGCTGGGTGTTTGCCCTGCTTTTTATTGGCAGAATTTCTAGGAGGATTAGGAAATCCGTATAAGTAAGCTACCCAAAGTCAACTCCTGTGCAGGAACCCGGGATTGAACTCTCAATTGAACCGAATGGAACACCTAGAGGGAGAGCAGTACAGTGAGTACTCAGTGGAGAGAAACCCTAGTGCATACATGTCAATGGGGGATTACAGAAACCTTCCATGGCAGAATCAACAAACTATGGAGAGAAATCACAACCCATATAGGTCCATGAGGGACTATAGAAACCAATGGATGAGTACACCCTTCTGCAGTGTTCCCTCAACTAATGCACCTCCTGCTTCTCCATATTGTGCTTCAACCTCAGCCAATTCAACCACTACTACTAATCTCTCCGCTGAGCAAGCACACGAACCTACCAAGCTAGTGGGTGACGCCAGGAATAGCAGAAGACATTCAATGCCCAACTAAGGGAAAGAATTCATACAAAGGGAGAACCCCTCCGAGCAAAACATTGATGGGGCTTCAAAGTGGAATTGATCAACAATTTGACAAATTTGCAAAGTGCAATTGATCATAAATTTGATAACCCAGTAGTGTCACATCAAGGCTTGCCCAAGAAAGATGACTATCAAGAGGAAGGGAAATCTAGAGAGAGAAAATTCCCGATTGGATACTATTTCGGGTGAGTCGACTCAATCAGAGCGCTTCTAAGAGTGAATGATGCAGAACTAGTAGAGGCTCCCGAGGAACCGCAAGAAGGGCAAAGGTGCAGAGGAAAGGAAGAAGGAAGAGCCCCAAAAGTTTATCCCCTTCAACCAACTCCTATAAATTTGATCCTAGTGCTACTAATAACCTAAAATAGTCCATCATTAGTGCACATTTCACTTTCACCAAGAAAGAGACTATCCACACCCAAAACTCCTACTGCCAAAGCTAAGGCTAGTTTATCACTGCTTGTGCAAAACCTAAAGAAGTTAGTGGCCTCTATTCAAGCCGTTGCCACTACATCAAAAACACTAGCAGCTGCTCACACTGCATGGCACAACGGATGGTTCGAAAGTGTCGGGTTCGTATACGGAGCACTGACTCCTGCTTTTCTTATTAAAGCTCCACCTCAAATTCTAGCAACTCCAAAGGGAAGAAATCGTTTTGGGGAGCACAAATTTCCCTCGCTTTTTGCTTTTATTTTCTTGTTTTATCTTATTTTATTTTATTTTATTTTGATTCTTTTCATTTTTCTTCTAAGATTTTCTCTAATTTTAGTTAATCTTTTGTTTTTAGATTAATTTTCATTTTTCCGCATTTTTAAAAAATTTTCCTTATGTTTATTTTGTAAAGTTTTTGCTTAATTTTATAGAAGGCAAAGTACAGAAATTTCAAGAACAAGAAAATTTTTCGCAAGCTTGCACTATTACAACCTGTGAAATTTTGCTTCTTTTTTTTTTTTTCACTATTCATTTTTTTTGTCTTTTATGATGTTTGTTTTTAATAAATAAATAAATAATAATAAATAAATATATATATATATATATATATATATATATATATATATATATATATATATATATATATATATATACTGAAATTTCGCAGGTTGTGAATTTTCGTAGCCTGCCTCCGTTTTTTGCAACCCAATTTTGTTTCGCTCATAACTTTCTCATTCGAACTCCGTTTTAGGCGTTTTTGGTACCATTGGAAATCTTAGAGAGTGTAGAATCTAAATATAACCATAAATAATACTTTTGAAATTATTATGAATGTGTAATTTTCAAAATGCTCCAACTTGTCACTTTTTTCCTCTCTTTTCTTCTCCTAACTTGTTTATTCCAGCTTCTCCAAACTAGAGTGAATAAGGAGTCGATGGAGCTTCATAAGATCCTATCCAAAAAATGAGTACATTTCGTCAAGGAGGAACTCCTTCTCTAACTTTCAATCCAAGCCCCATTGCGACAATGTGACATTTTGGGTTGGGGAGAGTTAGCTAAGGAAGTGGCATTTATTTATGTTTTTTGTTAGCTATTTTGAGAAAGCCCATTTTAGATATCTAAAGTGGGTTTGCCGGTTTTCCTTTTTGTGGAGCCGTATGCTATGCAAATTTTACTTTTTTCAAAAATTGCACCCATTTTTTTGTGCTTACTTAGCTCGTGGTTTGAAAAAAATCAAAACACTGGTCCAATTTTATTTATGTTAGATTGGTTCCATGCCTAATTGAGTGGATGATTAGTTTAACTCGTCTCTTTTGACCTTTTCTTCCACCTCTAGCTAACCACACACTGTACATCGTTTCATCAATATGTCAAAACCGCCTTAACCTCTTAAACTTTGCAAAATCTACCCTCGTTGACTACCTTTAATAGGTTAAGGACCCCCATGAAAAGAAGGCCAATGTGTCTTCCAAAATGAAAAGAAAAAGAAAAAAAAGAAAAGAGAATAGAGTGCTATATGCTGTCATTTTGAAACCTCGAGCACGGTCCGAGGGGTATATGGTGAAAGCCTTAGCCCTGGGCAGGCCCTGCTTAATCGGTCTGGGAGCCACCGACTTAGTGCTCTCGGCGCAAGACGTGGACGGGCAGTGTTTAGCAAGCTGTAGGTGCTGAGTTTCAACCATTCTGAGTCCGTAAGAAACCTAAAGAGTTAGTGGTCGAAAGACCCTTATGACTTGATGCTCCAATAATTGGTAAGGAGTCACCTGCGGATCCCCTGCTACATGGACTCGTGAGGTCGATTCTCGCATTGCACCCCTACAACACAAAAAGTTATGGAATAAGAGTGGGTCCTGATCTATTTAGGTTGGTTAGTGGCCTAAGTGGAGTGCGAGTTTGTCAGTGGAGTGCAAGCTCTAAGAGTTTATTTTTGAGAACTGCTCAAACAAAACACTAAAGCCGGTGGAAGTCTCTCGTTGATCTCTACCAAGAAGGAGGCCTCTTGATAATTAACACCTTGTATGGAATTCATTCTCTCGAGATAGTTATCAAGCAAGGTTTATGATTCCCACGAGGGTTAGGGCTTTACTCATTTACAACCTTTGAAATACCATTTTTGTGAACATCATTTCTGTGATTACAGATGCTTCCTCTTTCTATCTTTATTTCATCAAGTAAGGACTAGCAAATGTCTAGTTTGGGGGTGTGATTAGTGCCCAAAAGTGCTATTTTGAACCCTCGTTATTACAGTTTTGAGTACTTTTGTGTACTAATTAGCATAATTAACCTAATTGGCACATTAATGTCCCGACTATGCTACTGACGTATTTTTAAGTGCAAATTTGGCGCCTTTTACAAGCTATTTATGCCAAAATTGTTGAGTCAATCCAAGCAGCATGAAGAATTCGAGTTAAACTCAGCATTGCAAATCAGAGACCAGAAGGAAAGAAGAGCAGAAAATGCCAAGAAATCGAGTCGAGAATTAAGGTGCTACGAATTTTCAAGAATGCATTTAAAAATTTTGCGTGCTACAAATTCTTTATTTCATTTCTACTCCAAAAATTAAGGAAAACCCGCAAAATAAAACACAAGAAAAATTTTAAAATGCAGAAAATGAAAATTAAGCTAAAACAAAGATTGAATCAAAATTGTGAGAAAATCTAAGAAGAAGAAAAATAAAAATAAAATAAAATAAAACAAGAAAAATCAAAACAAAAAGTAGGGGAGACTATGCTCCCCTAAACTAGTTTCAACCCTTCGAGGTCAGCTGAACCGGTGGAGCCAGAAATGCCGAGGTCCGTGTGTGCTCCATGTCCGAACCAAAGACCCGAACCACCTACGTGCTATGCAAAGGTGTGAGCAACTCGCTAGTGTTTTTGATGGTAGTGGCAAAGGTTTACCAGAGGCCACTAACTTCTTTAGGTTTTCGCATAAGCAAGTGATGAACCGCCTTAGCTTCGGGCAAAGTAGGAGTTTTGGGTGTGGATTGCGCCGCGCTTAAGGCAGGATGGCACCCTAGCAAGGCCGTTAGCTGGGCAAAGGGTACTCAGGGATCCAAATTTATGGGGATTGCCAGCTGAGCTGCTCGAGGCCTTTCCCCGCCCTTCCTCGCTTCCCTCGCCTCCCTTTGTCGGCAGTCTCCTCAGAGCCTCGATCGGTTCCTTCATCAATTCCTCCCCGAAGAAGCCGTCGCAGCCTGAGTCCGCTACCCAAAAATAAAGGTCAATCACTCTCTCTCCGGATTCCTTCCTCTTATGATCATGTCGGGCAAGCCTTGAAATTCGACTTCGCAGTTGTCAAACTTATGATCAATTCCACTTTGCAAGTTGTCAAATTGTTGATCAATCTCCACTTTGCAGCCCATTTAATTTTGGCTCGCAGTTCTCCGTCGACAAAGATGAATTCTTGCCTTAGTCAGGGCATTGAATGTCTTCGCTCTTCCACAACGTCACCCACCAGCTCGTATGTTCGCATGTTTCGGGGCTTCAACCTCAGAGAGGATTTCGACTGTGGGTAGTCAGGTGGCTGAGGAGTTGAAGCACAATATGGAGAAGCATGAGGTGCATTAGTTGGGGGAACACTACAGAAGGGTGCACTCATCCATTAGTTTCTATAGTCCCTCATGGACCTATATGGGTTCAAATTTCTCTCCACAGTTTGCTGATTCTACCATGGAAGGTTTCTATAATCCCCCATTGACATGTATGCACTAAGGTTTCTCTCCACTGAGTACTCATTGTACTGCTCTCCCTCTAGGTGTTCCATTTAGTTCAATCTGGGTTCACCTGTGTTCCCGAGGAGATCGAATTTTGAGTAGCCCGCCTAGATTTCTAATCCACTAGAAATTCCTGTAGTAAAAACAGGGCAAACACCCAATGACCAAGAAGAAATCCTACCCAATGTGCTAGGTTACTTTAAAAAATAAAATAAACTCGTGAATTGAAACTAAGAAGACCACAAAGAAATATATACGTAAAGAAATTCACCAGACTTGTGATGAGGATCATATGTTCATCAAGCCATCATTCGCACTTAGCAAAGATCCCCTAAGAACGACGCCATTTGATTCATGCCACAGTAGGTGTGCCGGAATCAACACAATTTGTATCCTAGGATTCCTACTGTCGTAACAAAGCTACTGCAGTATAGTGGTCTAGGGTCGAACTCAAGGATGGGTTTTCTTCATTCGAAGTGAGTCACAATTGACTGAAAATGGTGTTTCCACTTTGGATTTGGGGTTTCTTGCAAAACAAGGAGGTTGATGGCTTGAAAAATCAGAGGCTATAGGAAAATAAAGTAAGAAATCCTCGTTTCACATCAATAGGGTGCTAAGGCAACTATAATGTCCTTTATCTTTCCTTATATGAGGATGACTCCATAGTCATTTCCTAACCTAGATCTATGTTTAGCCATAAAAATTGAACCCTAAAAGTTTTTCTCCTAGTATACGACATTTATTAACCATTAATGTTTCGCGCTTAAACTCATTCCTGATCTAACTCATAGAGCAAATAAATGGTAACGAAGCTAGCATCAAATGATCTAGCACAAGTATCCATCGGAAAGCTGCTGGCACGCCACTCAAGGTACATCATGCTGTGGATTCAACCTAACGTGAGACGCAGTAAACATAAATGGTAATAAATGCCTGTATTTGTGCAACAGAGAGGATGCTGCTTTACCTCAAAACTTCCACCTAGTGGCCCTCCATTTCAAGGATGAGAGGGGTTTAGTTTACATCCCTTGAGTTGTCATCCTCAAGGGGTGTTTGGTTGGTGAGAAAATGCGAGAAAGGGAGAGAAAGATGAGAGAAAATCACACCCGCGGGAAAGCTGAACATTTGATTCATGCCACAGTAGGTGTTCCAGAATCAACAAAATTTATATCCTAATTCTTCCTAACACGTAGTGCAAAGCCACTCAGTGATAATGGCTCTAGGGTCGAACTCTCGTGGATAGGTTTTCTTCTGCACAAATGATTTAAGTGAAGTGAAGGCCAAAATGGTGAATTTTTTTTTGGATTATGGGATTTTGGTAAAAACAAGTTAAGCAGTTCGATTGAAAATAAATTGAAGAAAAATATGAAAAAGAACTCCTTGTGCCATCGGGCTACCGGTTTGAGGTCCTATGCGACTAAGAGGTTCCCTGTTCATTTCCTCACATCGGGGGAGGATGACCTATAGTCATTTCCCGAATCGATCTTCATTTAGCTTTAAAACCAAAACCTATGATTTTCCTTTTGAAAAACAACAAGATTTACCGAGAATGCCCCCAAAGAGTGCACATATCTCATAAATCTAAATTTTCTACAAAGAGATAAATAGAGGTGGCACCAATGAATCTCAAATGATCTAGCAATAAGCATCCACGAATCGTAAAGATTGCCAACATCGCCCATCACAAGGTACATTTAAGAGATTTAAACCTAGATTAAGAGAAATAGAACATAAATACCCATAAATGCGTGTGTTAAAAACAGAGAACCGTGAGTTACCTCCAAACCCTAGCTAGCAGCCCTCCTCTTCAAGGAAAAAAGTGGTCTAGCAAACCATCCCTTGAGTTGTCATCCTCAAGGGTGTTTGACAAATGAAAGTCAAAAAAGAAAAGGAAAGAAAATGGAGAAAAGTGAAAGCAGCTGGAAAACTCCGCCCACCGTTTCTTTATTAATGGAGAAGATTACTTTAATAAAGGTTTTGTTCGGGGGCTTTTATAGCCAAACGCCTTTACAAATTACCAAAAAACCAAAACTAAAAGCTATTACAAGGGATAAATTTGGAAGAAAATCGAAAAGGGAACAAAATGAGTCAAAACCACAAAAAACAGATGGTGAATACAGAGATATGAATAAAGGTCATAGGATGGAACTCCTCAAGAGATGAACAAAGGCACCTCACAGTCCGTAGGTCGCTAAAATTTCGCAGCCCCGCCAAATTTCCATAAACAATTTAGCATTTTTTGCTCTTCTTTCCTTTTGGTCTCTGATCTGCAATGCTGAGTTTGACTCGAATTCTTCGTGCTTGGATTGACTCAACAATTTTGGCATAAATAGCTTGTAAAAACTGTAAAATTTGCCACAAAATGCAATAAGTAGCATAGCCGAGACCTTAATGTGCCAATTGGGTTAATTATGCTGATTAGTACACAAAAAGTACCTTAAAACTTGCAATAAATGGTGGTTTTAAATAGAACTTTTTGAGTACTCCAATCGCTAAGTGTGGAGAGTTTTTGCGATTGAAACGATGACGCCGAAAACCCGGGGGTCCCACACAACTAGTCAAGCCAAATCCTCAGGATTTCGGTGACCCGATACCACATTGTTGTGTCCCATTTATAGGGATCCATATTTTCACAAAAATCGGGCAAAGTCACCTTTATTTGAGGAGCTCTACCCAACATACAACCTGTATAACAGTATAATCATAACCCATCCAGGGTCTCAACAAAAGTAGTAATGACTACACGGGTTCCATTTATCCATATCCCCAATATACATCACTTTATTGGGACCCATTCGTTCACATTTAAATATAAAATATTAAAATAAAACAGTTAATTAAAGTCTGTAAGAGTTCAATCACAACCCTATTACTATAATTACATACCCGACTATTTAGACAATAGTCCAAAAAGAATTTAGTTACAATTCTTTTTTACAAAACACTTTTTACAAGGTAATATCAAGGCCACACATCAGCCTCCTTCATAATCACGGCCTTGTCGGAGCGCCGTGTCCTTCTACACTCCCTGTACCTGAAAGGGGTCCCACAATGGGGTGAACAATGCCCAGTAGAGAAATTCTTCTACAAGGGCTACTCCCCACCTAAGTCTTCATGCAATGGCACACACACATCATACCACATTCCATACAAAAAATGCAATCCTACATGGAATATTTCATGTCATGAATGAGGATGAAACTCCCATGCCCATAACCCGAGTCCCGACCGACTCTCCACATGCAACCGCTAAGTGTGAAAACCCGCCACATGTTTCACCAAATGACATAACTCTATCGACAACCCTCCGAGCATTATTCGACTTTATCAAATCCTACGGGTTATGCATTTGTGGGCCATGTGTTTTTTCTGCTTACACCGCAGATGCCGCACCTTTCAACATTTATACAACAAAGATTGGGTGATCAAGTGTCTAACCGCGAATGAATTTGAGCTCTTCACCTTGTGAGGGGGATCTACCTCATCTTGCTCCGCCCAAACACATGAGATTTATTATTATTATTATTATTATTCATAAAGAGGCAACCGTGAGTTCCCAATTTTGACGTTTGTCCCATTTTCGAGCTCACCACTTCTTCACCAAGAATGGTGAATAACCATTACCATGCACAGACACCTGACTCGACGCGATATTACTGTGCATTTGAAATGCAAATATGCCATTTCATGCCATATTATGTTACATGCATCATGAGAGCTACATGCAACATTTCCAAATCATAATAATTATATTTTCTACATATAATTTTCATTCACTATCTGTCTCATGTCAATACATCAAACAAGCATATATTACCATGATTTTCACACAAACAACAAGATATTCATTTTCCACCAATACCACATAAATACAACTCACAAAATCAAATAACAGTCCAGAAATTTAGTCCCGGACCACACAAACAGCATGTTATTCATTTTTCCAGTAATAACACACAACAAAACCCGAAGACATCTGTCCCGAGATCAAAACCAAGCCTCAAACATAGTCTGGGGCTACTTGGAATAGTCCAAATTTTTTTCAATATTTAGTCCTAAAATATCGGGACTGAATCACAAGGCTACCATGACTCCAAAATTTCAATATTCAAGCCCCAAAATCTCACTGGATCTAATCCCACGCCATCACGACCCTCCCAAAAATTTCCAATATTTAGTCCCAAAATCTTGGGACTGAATCCCATGGCCAATCCCGGCCCCGAAGAAAACCTATGCCATTAAATGGCCTTAATTAGAAATAACTCGGGACAGAAAATTCCTACCTCTTTGAGTCTGACGTAAACTCCTGCATTTTGTACCCACACGTAGCTCCCTGCTATGTGGACCGACTTTAATTCCTGACAATCGAATCACCGAAGGAAATGCCGAAAATCTATTTCTTCCTTTATCCTCCTTTCTCCTCTGTCCGATTTTCCTTCCACGCTCTTTTCTCATTGCTTTTTTCTCTCTCTTTCTCTCTCTGCTCGTTTCCTCCCTTTCTTTCTTTTTGTTTTCTTTTTCCTGTTGGTCTTATCCCACATAATTCTTTTTCTTTTTGATTTATTTTTCTCTTTTCTCCTTATTTGTTTCACCTTTTTTATTCTCATCCATCGACGTATCAACAAAGGGGGAAACTCCCCCCCCCACCGTCCTCCTTCGCTACATGTCTTCTTCTACATTTTTCTTATTTTATTGATTTTTTTCCTCCATTTGACACATGGCCCAATATGAGCCACTTGATCCAAGTGTCAGTGTGTCACTTGTTATACCACATGGCCATCATGCCATGCCCATCTCCCAAGGTGCTAAGTGGCATCCACATGGTCATGCCATGTGTCACCCGACACCTGTTGCCTCGAAAAACATGAAATTCTGACTGTCTTGGAATTCAATGAAATTTGACTAGGTAACTAGATTTTGCGAGATGAATTCAACGGTGAAGTCCGTTTCATCATCCAAGTTCTATAAAATTTTCGATCTCCAACCAAAATTACCGTTTTATCATTTTTCAGAAAAATTGAATTTTTTCTGTGTTTTACATTCTTCCCTTAATGCACTTCGTCCCCCGAAATTTACACACACTGGAGACACACAAACACATGCATATGCAATATTTATTCAGTTCCAAATTTTAGATAACGACCTCTCATCCTCAAATAAGAAGTTGATAGGTGGCCCGCATCAGGTCCCGCTGCTCCCAAGCGCCTCCTCCACTCTGCTGCCACGCCAACACTCTACTCACCACACCTGGGCCTTACGTAGTAAAACTTGATCCCGGCTATCCAAGATACCCACCGGTCCCTCCTCGAAGGTCCCATCTATATCAACAATAATCTCTCCCCAATCCACTACATGAGCTGATCCTGAGTATACTTCGTGAGCATGGACATGGAACACCTCGACAATCTGACATCTCGGGCAGAATGCCAAACGATACAAAACTATAGCCCACCCTCTCGAAAGTATCCGGAAGGGCCCGGCTATACCTCAAAGGATACCTTCCTTCGCTTCCGAATCTCACCACTCTCCTTAGGGCATCACCTTCAAGAACGCATGATCACCCACCTCAAACTCTAGAGGTCAACATCGTCTGTCAACGTAGCCTTCCGCTGCCAAACCATGAGAAGACGCTCCGCATCAAACCCACCCTTCTCGCAGGTGTCTCTAATCATATCTGTGACCAGCGATGGAACGCTCTCCCACCTTCTGCCAACAACCTGTGGATCGACATGGCCTCCCATGATGAGCCTCATATGCATTACTTATATACTCGCCTTAATAACTCGTTGTTGTAGGCTTAATTCCACTAAGGGTAATGTCTAGCTACTCCCAGATCTGCACATGCTCGCAAAGATGTCCTCTAAACCTGTGACGGTCCTCTACTTCAATAAACCATCCTGGCCTACGATGAAACGCGTTGCTCATTGTCAATGATAGGACATAGCCTTTGGAAACTCTTCCAAAGTGTGTCAGAACCTGAGATCTCTTCCGAATATTTATGACACTGTACTATGTAGCCGAACAATCTCCAATATACAACCTGCGATAATTCTCCAATGTGAAGCGTCATCCAAGCGACGCCTAGAAAAATGTGCACTTTAGTGAGCCAATTCCATAATCACCTCACAACGATCATGCCTTCTACTTGCCTTCGCGTGGGTAAGTGGGTCACAAAGTCAATCATGACGCGACCTTACTCAATTTAGCTACCCAATGTATCGGAGAGGCTCATCGCTTCCGATGTTCAAATTTCTTTACCCATCGCACGAGATATCATCAACAAACTCCAACGCAATACTTAATTCGCTCCATCGCGATGAAGATCACTATGACATCTCTCGTGCCACCTAGATTTGAGACATCAAACTCAGAGCAAGTGGAACTCCCCGAGATCTCCTCTCTCAAAGTCACAACCGAGGGAAACTTCACAACCCATCCCCTTTATATCGAAGACTACCATCCGTATGGCCCAACCTTCACACCAGACCTAACCTGCACCCGGGGTCCCGATGGACAATATCTTCGCTTCCTGCCCTTGGGACTCAATCACCATGCTCAAGACGATGATATGTTTACTCAGACTCCCTAACGCTCCCTATGCCCGATAATCAGACCACAAATTAAACCGTCCTATAGTCTCAAGCATCGCTACTCCAGAAGCTACACTACCTGCTCCTGCATTTCCAACTGACAAGATCGCCTCACATTTGCCTCAACAGATGGTACAAAGTAAAGTCATAACTCTGCATACTCGATCCATATGCGTTGCCCCGTGTCGAGGTCCCATCATGGTGAAAACATACTGCACTCGCAGTCCGAAAAATACTTTAAACCGCTCACCATACGTAGTGGCACCAAATTCCTTAAGGCAAACATGGCTGACCGCCAACTCTATATCACGTAAGGTAATTATGCCTGGGCGATTCCCTTAATTGTCGAACCATAAGCTACCACCCTCCCGCGACCATCAAGACATCCCAATCCGCCCCGAGGCATCATGCAAAGACACCATGTACCCTCCTGCTCCTATTCCAGGACTATCAGAATAGGAGTTGAAGTAAGCCTCCTTTTCAACTCCTGGAATGTCTTTCAACGCATGTCATTCCACTCAAACTTGACCCCCTCTGGGTCAATCAAGCCATAGGTACTGCTAACCAGTAGAAATCCTCAATGAACCTCCTGTAGTACCCTGTTAATCCCAAAACTAATGTGATCTCGAAGACCACTCGCCTCTCCAACTCATACATTCTCCAACCTTCTATGGCCCATCGACACATTCGGTCGACACCTGTCCCAAGAATTTCCACCCCGAGCAAGCCAAACCTCGCACTTTTACTAAACCTCAGTACACCGATGTTCCCATGGTCCAAGAAAATCCTCGAGTGATCCTCATGCTCCTCCTAAGACTAAGAGTAGATCAAGATGTCATCATCAAAGACTACAAAAAAAAATGATCTAAGTAGGTTTGGAATACCCTATGGATGAGATCCATGAATGTCGCTAGAGCATTCATCAATCCGAAAGGCATCACTGTGAACTGGAAATGCCCATACCTCGTCCTAAACGCTATCTTAGGGATATCAGCCTTCCTAACTATCAACTGATGATACCCGGTGCAAAGGTCTATTTTGGAGTAGACTCACTCCCCTTTCAGCTGATCAAACAAATCATTAATCCTCGATAATGAATACCGATTCTTGATCATAAACTCGAATCAACCTGGTCAATAGTCAATGCACAAAATGAAGAGTCCCGTCCTTCTTCTTAGCAAACAACCTGGATAGCCCCATGGTGAAGTGCTCTAGCCTAATAAAACCCCTATCCAACAATTCCGCAGCTTGGAACTTGAGTTCCGTAACCCAACCCATGCCATCCTATGTAGAGTCATAAAATGGCTTACATACTAGTGTAACTCAATACGTAAGTCTACATCCTTGTGCGGAGGTGATCCCGGTAGCTCATCCGGAAAGACATTCTCATTCTCACAAACCACCCGAGGTAGACCCAAATCCTGTCTCACCTCGTCCTCAAGGGTAAAACTTGCTAGCCAACCCATCAACTGTTCATGCCTCCTGGAGTCACATACAGTCTAGGGTAAAGCATCGTGCTTATCCCCTTGAAACATAACACAAATCCCATCTTGTGTGTAGGCAGTAACTCTCCTACGATCATATTCCATGACGACTTAGTGTGCCGTCAACTAGTCCATCCCGAGGATGGCATCAAACTCCGACTTTTCTATAAACCTTAGGTCCATAGTGAGTAGAATCCCTGAGATCTTTAGCTCATAATCCTGGCCTATCTGATCAACAATCACCCTAGTTCCTAGGGGAGAATCTGACATACAATCCGCTTCTAAGGTTTCAAACCCCCAAGCCTAAACTCTTTCAAGCACATGATGCAACAATAAATATGAATATGACGATCCAAATTAAGCAACACTCTTGTCAAAGAAGTGTGAGAGCAAACTATTTTATATCAAAGACCGCAAGTCACCAGGTGTCATGGCGACACGCCCGGGGTCCTGTCCCTACCGAGAGCCCCGGCCCTCGAACTCGACCTATGCCCTGGCTCATATGGCCCATCTCAGCAATAGCAGGTGCTTTCAGTAGAATCTAGACTCGACACCATTTCCTGCCTATGTCGTAAGAGTGAATAATCTACGTATGCGCATGTCCCACTGATGATTGGGGCTATGGTGTCCCATAACCCGTGATCCCCCGCCTCGAGGGAATCCCGGGCCCAAGCATTAGTAATAACATGTCATCTACCCCGCCCTGATAGGGAAGCCCTCACCTAGCCTCCTCGACCCCGATAGCCGCAACCCCGGGTCTCTAAAATCTCGCACGAAGGTAAGCTTCACTTCCCAGAGCTAGAATAAGATTTAATTCTCCTTCCTCTAGCACTAGCACCTATGTCCCGGATGCTCCATGTGTCATCTACTTTTTCAACGGCCAAGGCTATAACACCCTAAAAATAATTCCTAGAATTTTTTATAATACTTTATTATATATATATATATATATATATATATATATATATATATATATATATATATATATATATATATATTCCGTATGAATTTGAAACTTTCAAACTTTGGGTTTTTCTGGGAAATCGATAAATTTTGAAATGTGAAATGAATATGTGAGCATATGATTAAATGTTATATGCTAAAATGAGAAATTGATTGAACCTAGAAATAAACCCAAGTGTAAAAATGGTAAAAATGGAAATTTGTAAAATGAGGACCTCAGGGTCAAATGATAAGCCGAATGCTAATGTGAAATAAATGATAAGTGAAGGAGAAAATTAAGAGGCTATTATGTTTTAAGTGATAAAAATGGAAAATGGATTTAATGAACAAGCCAAACATGGTCTTAGGGTGAAAACATAACTTAAGGCATATTTGGTCTTAGAATGGCCATTGTGCCAAAAACGTTTTGAGAAGAGAGTGAGAGGAGAAAGCTAAGGTTTTATAAGAATAAGTGATTTTTGGTGGGAGATCATCCCCATTCCTTTCTTCTAAGTGATCAAGCATCTTGGGTGAAGAAGATTGAAAGGGATTTAAGGCGAAACTTAAACCAAGGATTTCTTTAAATGATGTTTGATTAGAAACCCTAATCCATCCATGGGTTTTGCTCATGGTTGGTTTAGGATGATATTAGGATGTTATTGGGAGTGATTCCCATGATTTGTTTTGGGTTTTTGGAGAAAAATCGTAAAAGAGCAAATTGGAAAATCTAGGCACATCGGGCTCCTACGCTACAGCGTACGGAACCCACGCCGCGACGTAGACCTACGCCGCAGCGTCGAATGCGTGATTTACTAAATGTGATGTGTGATTTGCTAGGGGCCGGTGAGGATCACCTAACCTAGGACCAAGATTGACGGCAAGGCAAAAATAAAGAGATAGATTGGTTTATTCTATCTTCCCCATTCCTAGATTTAAACATTTAGTTCTATCTACTCTATTCCTCGCCTGATTTGAAATGTTTGTTCTAAATGCATAAGAAAAGCATATCGATTGTTTTAATTGATTTGAGGCAATTGATCAGTGGAAATGTTTATATGAAAATTGCATGAGTATTGAAAATGAACTGCTTATACAAATGTACATATTGTACTGTGATTTTTATATAAAGAATTTGAAACGCCCCTTACTAGAATGTTAACTGCTCTCATTTCAAGATTATGATGATTGGTATACTCAATAAGGGTCAAATTAGCAAAGATCGCGAATAAACGTATTGATGTGCCAACTCGACTGTAGCTCAGAGGGACAGCATCGATAGTGTTCACGAATTGATTTTTAATAACCAACAAGAGTCTATAATGATCAACCGTGTTATAAAACAAATGTTTTATACCTGCCTCAAATTTCTCAATGACAATGCCAATGATTCCGATATCCTCGTATACTAAAAACATAAAGCCAAATCATAAGGGCATAACCTAATTGATTTTGAGATTGTTAAATATAATGAGTCTGAAAAGATGATTAAAATTGAATGAAATAGCATTGTGAAATGCATGATTTGGTTATAAATGATTTATTGCATATGAAAGTGTATATTTAGAATGATCAAAGAACCATAAATGATTCTATAGGAAATAAGTATATGTACTGTATTGACATTGATCATCCAAAAAGATTTGAAAGTTTTGTTTAGTAAAATTTCATGATTTGACTTAAACTGAAACAGAAGAATCCACTAAGCATGAAAATGCTTAGCGTATTGTTTTTATCAATGCGTGTGTAATCGAGTGATGTAGTGATTTCGAAAGTTTTAATCACATCGAGGGAGCTTAGATTCATTCAGAAAGTTCACAGAGTATGCTCCATCACATGTATTCTCACCATTTTTTAGCATGACATTGTTTTGTAAACTAAAGGAGTTCAACTCTGAAATTATTTTTGTACCTATATTTGAATACGATTTTTGGATATTTCGTTGTAAACAGCATAAATTCCATTTTTGGTTAAATGCATATTTTGTAAAGGAATTGCATTGAATTTGTAAATATTTACGGGCTTGCTCCAAATTAAAATCGCTTCTGCAAAGATTTGAGAACGAAAACGCTTATATTAATGAAATGTATTTGACGAGGCTTTGGCCATGCCCCGGTTTCTCGGGAGCTACACGGATCCACTCAACCAGTTCGCTCACCCGCCTGGGGGGGTCACTACAAAGGTCGTCCTGGTCGATCGAGTCCCCTCCTCCCATGTATGTCGAAGGATGATGTGCCTAAACCCTTGGAGGTTACTCGTCCCTCCCTAGCCCACCGTTGCACTAGTCCCTGAAATGATGGCGACTACAACGCCCATAGCCTTTATAAAGGCCTGTGGGTCAAACACAGGTGGTGGTTGGCTATTGCCTCATGGACGACCTCTACGTCCTCTTCCTTTGACTTCATCTACACACAAATAGAAAATGAGATTTCTTTCTTCTGTTTAACTAGTAGTATGCCAAATCCATTAATAGATTCCAACATCCCGAATCTATTTTGCTCATCCATTTTCCAACTTCCATGTTACGCTTTCTAACTCTAAGTTCATCTTTTCCTATATACATTCTACTATGTATATAATTCATGCAATTTGTAACACACAATCACAGAGCATGTTAGAAAACAAAACATATAATGCACATCATGCACTGATCTAACCCAAGATATTGGTATACCTAAATTCTCGCATTACGCCGTGCTTATTTTGAATTGCTTCAGGATACCTTACATTCGAGCTCCTTAGGTAATCGCTTACCTGCTTTCGATACTGCCGTGACTTGCCCAAACCCGGGGTCCTATCGACAACCAAATAACCCAGACCCTCGTGGATTTCGGTGACTGATAACACACCTGTCAGGTCCCCACGAGCAGGATACATTTTCATTGAGAAAAATCTGGGCAGAGTCACCTTTATTCTGGGAGCCTCTACCCAACATATAACTTGTATAACAAGATAATTCATAACCCATCCAAGGTCTCAATGTATAGCAATGACCACACGGTTCCATCCGGCCCATATCCCCAATATACATCACTTTATTGGGACCCATTCGTTCACATTTAAATATAAAAATTAAAATAAAACACTTAATTAAAGTCCGTAAGAGTTCAATCACAGCCCTCTTACTATAATTACATACCCGACTATTTAGACAATAGTCCCAAAAGAATTTAGTTAAAATTCTTTTTTACAAAACACTTTTTACAAGGTAATATCAAGGCCACATCAAGATCCTTCATAATCACTCGCCTCATGGAGCGCCCGTCTCTCTTACACCCGCACCGAAAGGGGGTCCCACAATGGGGTGAGAAATGCCTAGTAGTGAAATTCTTCTACATTGGCTACTCCCTACATAAGTGCTCATGCAATGGCACACACACATCATACCACATTCCATACAAAAAATGCAATCCTACATGGAACATTTCATGTCATGAATGAGATGAGACTCCTCATGCCCATAACCTGAGTCCTGACCGAATTTCACACACATGTAACTTGCTGTGAAACCCGCCATTGGTGTTTCACCAAATGACATAACCCATTGACAAACTCCTCCGATATTTATCTTAATTTTATCAAATCCCGTGTGTCTTGCATCCGGCCATGGATTTCGGGGTTTACATCAGAGGATACCGCACCTTTTCAACATTTTTTTTGGTATTTCACTGATCGCATCAAAGTGGGAAACTTCCACCCCACTTCTCCTTTCCACATGTCTTTTTTCTACATTTTTCTTATTTTCTTAATTTTTGTTTTCCATTTTTTCCTCCATTTGACACATGGCTCAATATGAGCCATTTATCCAAGTTTCATGTGTCACTTGCTACACCACATGGTCATCATGCCATGTGTCCATATCCTCTAAGGTGCTAAGCATCCACATGATCATGTCATGTGTCACCTAACACCCAAGGCTCGAAACATTAAATTCGATCGCCTCGTAATCCAACAAATTCGACTGGGTAACTAGATTTTGCAAGATGAATTCAACGATGAAGTCTGTTTTGTCATATGAGATCTAGAAAATTTTTGGTTTCCAACCAAAATTATCGTTTTACCCTTTTTCAGAAAAATTGAATTTTTCCCGGGTTTTACATTAGAAACCTTTGCTTAGTCTACTTAACCTACCGGCAGAAATCTTTTGCCCCAAAACAATGCCCTCTGTTACAATGAAATGGAATTTTTTCTCAATTCAAAGCTAAATTCTTGTCTTACCACCTCTGAAGTACTATTTCCAAATTTTCTAAGCATTTCTCAAAACTGGATCCGTATACTAAGATAAACATCCATGAAGATTCCATAATTCTTCCACCATATCCGAAAACATGTACATCAGTACACCTTTGAAATGTGGCATGAGCATTACATTATCCAAATGGCATCTTTCTAAAAGAAAAGGTGCCATGAGGACATGTAAATGTAGTATTCTCCTGATCCTCGGGGGCTATGAAAATCTGGTTATATCCAGACATCCATCAAGAAAACAAGAATGGTGGTGTCCCCGCGAACTCGCCCAACATTCGTCAATGAAAGGTAGAGGATAATGATCCTTTCTTATAGTAGTATTTAGTATCCTGTAGTCTATCCACACCCTCCATCCTGTCACCGCTCTTATAGGAATCAACGCATTCTGCTTCGATCATAGTGAATCAACCCTTTGGGAACCATATGAACTGGCTCACCCAAGGGCTATCCGAGATCGTGATATATGAAACCCGCATTTAACCATTTCAAGATTTTTCTCGACACAACTCATTCATTACTGATCTTAATTTCTTTGATGTTCAATGGAGGTCTTTGCATTATCCCCTCCAAGAGGATTTTATGCATGCAGATGTAAGATTTGATCTCTTTCAAATCTTCTATCGACTCAAGTAATTACTTCCTCAGATTTTCCGAGAATCTCTAATGTGATTATGTTCTTCAAGCTCAATTAATGCAGTTGATAATAATAATAGGTTTTGCTTTTTCTGGTTCTAAGAAAGCATACTTCAAATGTCTGGGTAATTCCTTCAAGGTTAACCCTTCTGAACTTGTTTCTGTTTCTGTTGTTTTTTCTTCATTACTATATTTATCTGGGCTATTCTCATTCACACTTAAGACTTTTTCTTTAAATCAAAACTGGAATTCAGAAATCCAAAATCAAGATCATCAAGATAATGGAAATTCATGTCATTTTAATTTATTGAATTCTGAAAATTACAACCAAACATCAGCTCAAGACAGATGGGAACTATTGTTTTGGCTAGCTTCATAATATGTACTTTCACATTCAAACTCGGTTCAGCCAAGTTCCAAGTTGATACCGCTTCTTTCTCTCCCACCCTAAGAGTGAGTTCTCTTTTTTTAACATCTATCAAGGTAGCTCTAGTGGCCAAGAAAGGTCTTCCAAGTAGCAGTGGAACTTGTGTATCTTCCTCCATATCCATAACTACAAAGTCCACAGGGAAAAAGAATTTTCCCATCTTTATGAGTACATCTTCGCGACCTTCCTGTCAGTGGCCTTGCATCATAATATTTGAAGGTTATAGCTTCGTGGGAGTAAGCTCCCAAATCCAAGCCCTTTACCATTGATAATGACATCAAGCGATGCTAGTTCCTAAGCTTCACATAAAGCCATTTAATTCAAAATCTCTTAATGGTGCAAGGGAATGGTGAAGCTGCCAAGATCCTTCATTTTCTCTGGTAAGCTCCTTTGGATCACTGCACTACATGTGACTATCAAATTCACCACTCATTTTCTCTTCTTACTCAGAATGTTCTTCAGAAACTTAGCATAGTTAGGCATCTGAGTCAATGCCTCAACAAAGGGTAAATTAATCTCTATCTTCTTGAAGACATTTAAGAATCTAGAGAACTGCTCCTCCATTTTTTATTTCTGAAGCCTCTGAGGGAATGGAACAACAAGCATGTAGCTCTGTTTTTCCTCTTTTCACCTCTCTACCAGCTAATTAGCTCCCCACCTTCTTCTAATCTTCACTAAGTTTGAACAATTCAACTTGGTTTCTTTTCCAGTTTCTTCTTTCTCTACTTTTTCAGTTTTTTATTTCTCCTCTTTTTCGTTTATCTCTTTGCCACTCTTAAGAGTCAACACTATACAACTTCAGGATTCTTCTCAGATCACTCGCATCTCGACTGATTTTACTAAGTAGTGGGCTAACTCACTCCCAATCAGGTCTCCATATTTTTAATAGAGCCATTCAGAAAGAATCAAACACATTTGTGGTTTGGTCGAAATGATGCTACTAAAGAAACTCATGAATATTCAAGAATTTCTTTTCCCATGAAATGTCTGATATGATCTTCAAAGAAAGAGATCTCCTTTATCACCGATTTTTTCTCCGACTTCCCATCACATCGTCCTTCTGAACCCATGTGGAGCATACTTTTGTTGAAAATTCTGCACCAGTCTTGGACCTTGCTGTGCTCCACCTCCATATGAGAAATTCTCATGGTTCTTGAGTGCTAGTGTGTAATGAGTTGGAAAGTTGAGGTTTGGCTTAAAGTTGTAGCTTCTATTAGCATTGAGAAACTATGCCTCCTCAACTTGATAAGGAGCCTCATCCTTGCTCTTACACTCATTTCCATCAATTGTTCCCACTTCATGTGCTGAGTGCATTCTTCTATCATGGTTTCTCATCTTGCTCATCAATGCATCAAGTTTTTCTTCTATGGTAGTCATCCTGTTCAGCTCTATCACCCCACTTCCTTTTAGTCTGCTACTTCTCTGTGAAGTCTCAGATGGAGCTCTATAGTTGCATATGACAAGATCTTCAATCAACTATTTTGCCTCTTCAGCACTCTTCCTCTTGAATGCTCCACAGCATGCTGCATCTATTATACCTTTGGAGGTGTAGTTCATAGAGTGATAAAAGATGTCCATCTGGGTGGTCAAATCTATTCCATGCATTAGGCATCTTTTCAACAGTCTCTTATATCTCTCCCATGCATTATAGGACTTTCAATACCTACTTGTTTAAACACTATGATTTCCTTTCTCATTTCTAAGGTGAGGGCAGAGGGAAGAATCTGCTCATGTAAGCCTCTACCAACTCTTCCTAATTATTCACTGATCCATAAGGCAGTGATTCAAACCAATTAGCTGCCACATCTCTCAGTGAAAAAGGGAGAAGTTGCAACTTGATCACCTCAAGTCTCACCCCATTTAGCTTTACTATGTTTGCCATCCGTACAAATCTTCCCAGATGCTCATTAGGGTCTTTACTAGGATGTCCGGTGTATTGATGTTGCTGCATCATTGTGATCAAAGTTGGCTTTAGCTCAAAATTGTTGGCCTTTATAGCAAGTTATCACACAGCAGAGTATTCATTTTGAATAACTGGCCTCAAAAAATCCTCTTGTCTCTAAGGTCTCTTTGCTACTGTTTCTTCTAGAATAGGTTGTAGTACCTTTCTCTGCTCTGCCATAGTTGTTGATTCCGCACTTTTTACTTTTCTTAGATTTCTCAATGTTCTTTCCAGTTCTGTGTCCAAAGGTGATTACTACCCAAGCAGTTCTGTTTTACACTCTTATTACTACAAGTTTTGAGCACTTTTTGCGTAGTAATCAACCTAATTAACCCGGTTGGCATGTTAAGTACCTAGCTATGCTACTGATCATATCTTATCACGAATTTTGTAGTTTTCACAGGCTAGTTATGCCAAGCTTAGAGATTCGGCTCAATCATGGAGAATTCAAGTTGAAATTAGAGCTGTAGATCAAAATTTGGAAGAAAAGAAGCAGTGCAAAGAAGAAGGAAGCAACCCTGGCAATTTCAAAATTCGCAGCCCCTGCGAAATTTCGCAGGGCTGCGAATTTGGCTACTCTTGTTGACTTTTCTTTGTACTCTTTTTTATCTCTTCCAAATTTGTCCCTATGTAATAGTGATTATCTTTTGATATGTTGGTAATTTGTATTTACAATATGGCATATATGCTAGGGACAAGACTTTGTAATGATTCATTCATTGAAATTGGGAAAGCTTCCTGGATAAGCCTCATTGTTTTTATCTCTACACTTTTCTTTCATTTTCCTTCACTTTCTCACTGGCCAAACACCTAAAGGGAAGGATAGCTTGGAGGATGGTGGCTAAACCCCATTTTCCTTGAAGTAAATGGCTTTAGGCAAGGGAACCTAAGGCAATGAAGGAGTTCTCATGTTTTCAACGAAGGTATTCACTGGCATTTATGTTTCCTTTAACTCTAGGTTCAGATCCCTTCGAGTCACCTAGAATGGTCAGTATTTGGTAAGCTTTCAGGGCTTATTGGATGCTTATTGCTAGATCTAATGATGTTCATTAGTTATCATTTATGAGATATTGGAAGGTGAGTCAAGGAGACATCTTTTGCGTAAAGAACATTAATGCTCGGTGGAATTCCATTTCAAGGATAGTTATTGAGGTCAAGCATAGTTAAACTAGATCGGTCGGGAGGTAGCTATAATATTCTTATCCCAATCAGAAGAACCGAGCCCCTCATTTGCCGGAACATAAACCCGGTGGCACGATATACCTCAAAGGAATTATTTTCTTATTTTACTTTAGTTTTACTTTTAGTTTTCAACCATTACAACCTTTATTTTTTATCAAATCCCAATATCGAGATATTAATCACAGTGTTAAGCTTCGGTATTAGCCCGTTTCCACGAAGAAGCTTCATCCCACATGGAATGATCCTAGAGGCATTTATCTTTGCAGTAGCAATGCCTGTCTTGGAGGTATTGGTATAATTTTGTTGATTTAGGATACCCTAAAGAGACTCACGAATCAAATGAATTGTCGTTGATGGGGGATGGTGCCATAGCAGTGCAAAATGATAGTTTGCTCAACACTTGTGATCCCGTCACAAGTTATGGTGAAATTCTTATTTTCATTCTTTCTAGGAATTTACTACTAGGTCACTTGACATTCATTATACCGTTCATACTTTTATTTATTTTTCCTTAGTTAACACTAACCCTTGTTGGTAGAGTTTTCTTTGTTTCTTGTTGGTGTAGTCTTGTTTTTCATGTAGGAGTTTATGTTCCAGTGGTTTAGGAATTCAAAAGGCAGATTGGTTAAAATCAGTATCCCACAGGACTCACAGGAAACAGATCCTAGAGTGAGCCTGAATTTTGATCCAATGGAACCCCACTTGAAGACCGGCCCGAGTCGCGAAGTGGAGAGGAACCTCAATGCATTTTAGGTCATGAGGACCACATACACCCTCCTTTGAGTGCTCCCTCTTACGTTATGCACCTTTCTTTTGAAGAAATTATTGTTTAGGCCTTGCACAGGTGCCACTCCTTCCCACTTTTCATGGTGTAGTGAGGCCCCTATACACATATCAGGGAATTTGTGGAGGTTTGTAACACCTTTAAGGAGGATACGACCACAGTGGACTTAATGAGACTTAAGCTTTTTCCTTTCACATTGAAAGATAAATCCAATATTTAGCTCAACTCCCTGAGGCCAAGGACCATCCGAAACTCGACCAAGATATAGGATGAGTTCTTAAGAAAATTTTCTCCACTCCACAGACAAGCAGTTTGAAGCGAAATCTCACCTTCTGGCTCAAGAAGCGAAAAATTCTATGCATGCTGGGAAAGGTATATGGAAGCACTCGATGCCTATCCTCACCATGGGTTTGACACTTGGCTGCTAGTCAGCTATTTTTATGATGGGATTTCTCCTACCATGAAGCAGTTGCTAGAGACTATGTGTGGAGGAGATTTCTTAAGCAAAAATCCAGAAGAGGCTTTGGATATCCTGGGGTATGTAGCTGAAGCTTCAAAGGGTTGGGATGAGCCCCCAGCTTGAGTGGAAGAGTGAAACCTCGACCCAGCACCGCAAGGGTGGCATGTATTCCATTCCGGAGGACTTAGACACAAAGGCCAAAATTTCAACCTTAGTTAGAAGGTTGGAAGTGACACACCCCCACCCCCTCCCAACAGCGGGTCTGCCGGCCACTCCATAGAAATCCCCAGTCGTTACCTCTAACGACTAGAAACTCCTGTGAAGCAAAGCCGTATTGCTTGCTTAAACCTCGTATAAAAATTTTTCTTTTATTTATAACTTAGGATTTGGTAAAATCTTGGCAGCGGAAAAACCTCGACATAGTAGGTACACATATAGAACATAATTCAAATCCACATTATACACAACTTACACATTTTTCCTAATATGGCAACCATCAATCCAACACATTTCCTCAAAACTACACTATGTACATACATATGTTCCATTATACAAATTCAAATTATATTCTTACAAATTATTATTAATACACATCACTTATCTGGAGTCAATCGAGGATAAAATCACTACATTACATTGCTCCGGCGTCTTGCGTACCTGTGCCTGGAAAATAGTTTTTAAAATGATAATGAGCTAAGCAGGCTCCGGTGAGTGTATCTTTTATAAAATGTTTCTTTAGAACTGTCACGAAAATGTAAAACTCTCTTTTACAAATATTTTCCATAAGCTTTACTTTGCTTTGCTTGTTTTTAAAAGTTTATAAAACTTTTAATACTTGCTTGCTTGCTTTGCTTTAATTTTCTTTAAAAGCTTATAAAACTCTTATTGCTTGCTTGCTTAGAAGTTTTATAAAACTTCTCAAAATTTCTCTTGCTTGCTTGCTTGCTTTATCTTGCATGAAAAGTTTCTTAAAACCTTTCACAAACCTTTTGCTTTAAAAGTTTCTCAAAACTTTTTCATAGAAACGGGAGCCTGGGCTCAACCGTTTACTTTAAAATCCCACAGGAGCTTGGCTCAACCGATCGTTTTGAAATCTAAACGGGAGCCTAAACCAATAGTTTTTCTTTAAAACTCACGAAGCACGGGTGACCGTGAACTTGATAGTTGATTTTTTATTGTATATCATGCTTATAAAACATCAGCCATTGGAGGCCTATGCTTGCCTTGTTATTACCTAGTGAACCGCGGGGGCACATTGCATCGACGTCTTTGGTGGAAGGACCTATGTCGCATCACCTTTCCGGTAAATATGGTAATTGACCTTGTGTCTTGACACCATAGGCTAGTTAGGGCTCCACATCCTCAGCTACATGCTACCAAAATATAGCTATCACGTAAGGCATGTTTTCACAAATATTCTTTCTGCTTGCTTGCTCTTTGAAAATGGTTTTACAATTTTAAACCATTGCTTACCTTACTTCTTGAGAAAAATAGTTTAAGCAAAATTCAAAACAATTTGCCTTGCTTGCTTGAAAAATGGTTTACAATTCAAAAACCATTTACTTACTTGCTTGCTTGCTTGAAAAATGGTTTTACAATTTAAAACCACATTTGCTTACTTAACCTTTAGCAGAAAAATGGTTTACAATTCAAAACCATTTTCTTGCCTGCACTAACGAAAATGGTTTGCAATTCAAAACCATTTACTTACTTCTTTTGAATTATGGTTTTACAATTTAAAACCAATGGCACCTTTTCAAAAATGGTTTAAATCAAAACCATTTTGCTTGCTTTCTTTTTAAAAGTATGGCTTAGATCATCAGACCATTACTTGCTTTTTCTAAACTCATTTCTTTCTTTGCAAACATGGTTTAATGAAACCATTTAAACACGATTATCATGGATTACAATAATAATACACTAAGTATTTGAAAAAGGTTTAGAACACTCACCTCTTTGCTTGCTAAAGCGAGAGCACGATTCACACTTTTTCCCGCCTTTGCTTTTAGCCTACACACTCAACCGAATACGGAAAATATTAATTGCCTACGTAATCACATAATCTTAGCTTACTTCCTAGACTTAGTCACACTCAACGAATCGCTTCGCCGAGGCGGCGAGGTACGCTACGTTTTCGTCGAGTTCCAATCTTATTTGAACCTCTCTTAATCATTTCCTAAGGTTCCTAAACTATCGATTATCTGGTCGAACTTAATTATACAAAAAACCTGCGATACAGGTGTTTGGGCCCATGTGCAGTACACCTGGACCTATGCGGTACATGTTGCATTTTGTTGGCCTGTACCGGTAAAGGTGTACTGTCTGCGGTACAGGTTAACCTCTATTGATGCCCGGTACACCTGTACATGTCTTAGGTACACCCCTACGAATTACTTGATTTGTTATTTTTGCCGCTTTTGATGCAATTAACTTCATACAACTATAATCCATAACCTTCCAAAAACCAACTTGCAGAATTCATCTAAACAACTCAAAATACTTGTATTGGTGGTTTTGGAACCTCATACCACAAAACCCTAGATGAAAATCTTATGAATTCACCCGAGTTCACGATTCTTACAGAAAGCATCATATAATTTGATGATTCCATGTTTATTTTCTACCAGATGGGGTTTGCCACCAACCTCAACAAAAATCTAGAGTTTGGGTGCTCTCTTCCAAAACCCTAGACAAAGGAACTAACTAATCTCCATGCAAGCCCAAGATCCAAAATACACTTGATTCTAAGAATAAACATACTGATTTTTGGGCTTCTTCTCCTTCTCCTTCTTCTTCTCTTCTTTACTCTTCCTTGCTCTTCTCTCCTCTCCAAAACGTGAGCCTTAGCCTTTGGAGACCAAATAAGTTGGCTTCTTGTTTTCCATTTTTATATTATAATATTTCCATTAGTACAGCCTAAATCCTCATCTCTTTAATATTGCAACTTAACTTGTTTTATTTATTATGGCCCCATCTCTACTTTGATTTTGTAACCTTCCCTGCCATTTTCTCAATGACAATTGTACCCTTATTCTCATATACAATCCCGGGTTCCATAATTTTTCATTTTATAATTTCATCTCCAAAATACGATAATGACACTTAATGCTCTTGCCTCGCCCCTACAGTTTCATATCTTTGTACACTCTCGGGGCAGGCGTTACGGGAAGAGCTTGGAAATGAGAAACCACCATGAGGTGCAGGCAATGACTGAGACTTATATGCCAAACAAGCCATGTTTCATCACGTCGGTCACGAACATGCAGGAGAGCAATGCCCAAGCTGTTTACATTCTAGCAATGAGGAGATGTTAGTGGAACAAGCGATGTTGTTGGTCGAATTTAAACCATCAACGATGCACCATATGAAACCTTCTGACCACACAGTGAATCACCCAAACCTCTCACCGGAAGCGAAACCTCTGATATGCACCCTGCTCCTCCACAGGTATGCTTCAACTTCTATTACATCACAACCCCTGATCAACTTCTCCAATTGAACAAGCCATCTTAAATTTGAGCAAAGTGGTAGGTAACTTTGTAGAGGAGCAGAAAGCAGTTAATGTCCAAGCAAATCAGAGAATTGATACCATGGAGAGTACTTTAAACAAGAGATTAGATGGGTTCCAAAGCGAAATTGCTCAAAAATTTGACAACCTGCAGTATTCTATTTCCAGGCTAACCAACCAACAACAAGTGCAGGAAAATGGCAAATTTCCTTCACATACATAGCCAAACCCTAGGGGAGTACATGAAATAGCCTCACACCGATGAACTTTATTCCCAAGATAGATGATAAAAGCTGATCATCACTTTCCCGAAGTGGTAAGCCCGATTTGAGCAACCAATGCCTAAACCTTGAAGAGGCTAAAGAAGAAAATAATGAGAACTTGAATGGTGTGATTAAAGAAGATATGATGAGAAGAAGAGGCATGCCCTTCGGGTTTCTCAAGCACTAAAAGGAAAAAGAAGTGAACAACCAAGTGAAGTGGAAGTGTTAAGGTAGGTGAAGGTCAACATCCCTTTTTTGGATATGATTAAACAAGTCCCAACATATGCCAAGTTATTAAAAGACTTGTTTACTGTAAAAAGAGGGTTGGATATCGACAAGAAAGCCTTCTTGAAAAAGCAAGTCAGTGCCATCATCGATACAAAGAGCCAGTGAAATACAAAAGACCGGGATGTCTACTATCTTGGTGAATATTGGAGGAACTTATGTGGAGAAGGCATTATTGGACTTGGGGGCTAGTGTCAATCTGCTACCCACACTCGGTTTACAGCGGTTAGAATTTGGAAGAATTAAACACCATAATCACCACTTGTCTTTGGCGGTCGAGTTAAAATTTAAGGCACACTATTGAAGATGTGTTGATGCGGGTGGACAAATTCTATTACACAGTACGAACCGTTTGTCCTTGACAGAACGATTCACGGAGCCAATTATGTACCCATCATCCTTGGGAGGCCATTCTTGGCTACCTCAAATGCGATTATTAATTTTTGAAATGGAGTAATGCAGCTGACATTTGGGAACATGACACTGGAACTCAACATTTTCCGATTGAGCAAAAAACACATGCACTTAGTGGATGAGGATCCAGAAGAGGTTTGTCTGATTTTCACCATTCTAGGTATAGATAGTCACCATTTCAGCAACTACGGGAAGATTGATTGAGGAACTGATGAGAAATTTATATGAAGAAATGTAGGAAGCCCCATATTTATGTACCGTTTATGGGCCTTGGAGAAAAAAAGAAGAAATCCTTCCCTTGTCGACTAGGGAGGATGCGGTAAGAAGGAAGCATAAGAGCACCCAGAAAGCTTGAACTCAAGCCTCTCCCTGTAGAATTAAAATATGCATATTTGGAAGAGGGTGACCAGTGTCTAGTTGTGATTTCTTCATTGGTGAATGCCTCATAAGAGAGAAGCCTTCTGAGACATCCTCAGGAAGTACAAGTAGGCCATTGGATGGAAAATTTATGATCTAAAGGGGATTAGTCCTTTGGTTTGCACTCATCACATCTATATGGAGAAGGAAGCCAAGCCAGTAAGACAACCATAAAGGTGACTGGATCGTCGTATGCAAGAGGTAGGTGCGCACGAAGTTCTCAAATTCTTGTAGGTCGGCATTATTTTACCTTATTTAAGTAGTCCACAGGTGAGTCCAACTCGGTGGTGCCAAAAGAGTCGGAGGTGACCAGCATCCGGAATGAAAGGAGGATGTGCCTACTTTCCGCTTTATCACGAGGTTGGAGCATAGGTATAAGGGCCGTGCAGTGACAAAGGAAAGGACCACATTCTTACCCTTCATCGATCAACTGTAGAGAGTTTAGGAGCACCATTCTATTTACTTCTTGGATGGGTATTTCTAGATATTTTCATATAGAGATTGTGGCAGAGGACCAGGGGAAGACCACCTTCACTTGTCCATTTGGGACTTATGCTTACAAGAGAATGCCTTTTGGCCTCTTGCAATGCACCTTCCACATTCCAAATATGTATGCTCAGCATTTTCAATGATATGGTGGAGCGCATTATGGAAGTGTATATGGATGATATCATCATATATAGGGGTACTTTTGAGGAGTGCTTAGCCAACCTTGAAACTGTACTGCATAGATGCATTGAAAAGAACCTAGTGCTCAATTGGGAGAAATACATTTTATGGTGAATTAAGGAATTGTCCAAGGGCATGTTATCTCAAACAAGGGAATTGAGGTTGATAAGGCCAAAGTTGATCTTATCTCCCGAGCTACCCGCCCCACGATGTCAAGATAGTAAGACAGTTCCTTGGCCATGCTAGATTCTACAGGAGGTTCATCAAAGATTTTTCGAAATTGCAAAACCCCTTTATAAGCTGCTGGAAAAGGATACTAAGTTTGTATGTGATGAAACTTGTCAAAAGAGCCGAATGCTCTAATCACACCATTCTTTGTACCTATAGTAGAGAGCTCTTAACTGGAAACAACCTTTTGAAGTCATGTGTGATGCTAGCGATCTTGCTATCGGGGCAGTCCTTGAGCAAAGAGAAGATGGAAAGCCTTATGTGGTTTATTATGCAAATAAAACTTTGAATGACTCGAATACACTACCACGAGAAAAGGAATTCTTTGGAAGTGGTCTATACCTTAGACAAATTTCGAGCATACTTGGTAAGGTCAAACATTGTTACTTTCACATACCACTCCGCTTTGAAGTACCTCCTAACCAAGCGAATCTTTAAGGCGAGGCTTATCGAATGGGTTCTCTGCTCGAATTTAATCTTGAGATCAAAACGAAAGGGTAGAGAATGTAATGTGAATCCTCTCTAGAGTGACCATAGCCCACAAACACACCGCGATCCTCCAATCAATGGTAATTCCTTGAGGAATCATTGCTGCTTGTAGAAAGTGCTCCCTAGTATGCTCATATTGCTAATTTC
Source organism: Tetrastigma voinierianum (assembly GCA_016808115.1). NCBI lineage: Eukaryota > Viridiplantae > Streptophyta > Magnoliopsida > Vitales > Vitaceae > Tetrastigma > Tetrastigma voinierianum. The sequence continues at coordinate 23,003 of JAEQBH010002401.1, read as the reverse complement.
TTATCCAACGGGGGTCCCGATTGAATGGAAGGCATAGGATAAGAAATGCTTCTTGGCTAAATTCATTCCTATTATTGGGAGGAGCAATTTATGTTCAAATATTGTGCAACGGATCGGTAAAGAAGTTGTACACGAAGAAGAACAACGAGGGGATTCTCGATCCTTTGCCATGAAAATAACATGGAGGTCACTTTGCATCCGCAGAAGACAACTATGAAGGTGCTCGATCCCCAAGTTCTCTGACCTTCCCCACTTTAAGGATGCTCACGGATAGGGATTTGCAATCGATGCCAAAGACTAGGGAAGCTTTCTCGCCGTCACATGATGCCCTTAAACCCAATCTTAGTAGTTGATTTATTTGATGTTTGGGGCATTGATTTCATGGGACCATTCCCTACGTCTTTTGGATATTCTTACATCTTGGTGGGGGTTAATTACGTGTCCAAATAGGTGGAAATTCCTATAAAATGCTTGATCACAAGGTGAAATGCGAAGTTTTGAAGAGAATATCTTCTCAGTTTGAAGTGCCTAAGGCCATAATTAGTGATGGGGTTCACATTTCCTATAACAAACCCTTTGAAACCCTCTTGAAATTTAAATATGGAGTGAAAGCGTAAAGTGGCAACCTTACCATCCCTCGGATAGTGGATAAGTTAGGCTTACCAGCAGAACTCAAGGCTATCTGATGAAGGTAGTGAATTCAGCGGAAGGATAGGTCCCTCAAGCTATTGGATTCATTATAAGCGTACATGACAGCCTTCAAGACAATTCTCGGGATGCACCCGTATCGCTTAGTGTATGGCAAAGCATGCCACCTCCCTGTGGAAATAGAATACAAGGCATGGTGGGCGATCAAGAAGCCGAATTTGGATTTAGAAAGAGCCGACCTTAAGAGGTTCCTTAACCTCAATGAGTTAGAGGAACTGCGAAATGATGCCTACCTAAATTCCAAAATTTCAAAAGAGAGATCGAAAAAATGGCATGACGAATGGTAGCTCAAAAAAAATTTCCAAAAGGAGATCAATTGTCGCTCTGATTCCAAACTTCATTTTCCGGGACAAACTCAAGTTGAGGTGGGTGGACCCTTCATTATCCATCAAGTCAACTCTAATGGAGCGGTGGAATTGCTTTCGGCTCTCAAAGGAGCAAATCAACTATTCAAAGTAAATGTCAGACTCAAGCCATATGCAATCAGCTTTACACGGACAAGGAGGAACTTTCCTTCTTAAGCCTCCAAATGTTTAGGGAGTTGGTTTAGAGTGGACTTAGTCTCTCTTGAGACTCTGAAAGTCCACTTCTTTTTATTTATATTTTATTTTATTTTATTTTGTGCTGTTTATTTTATTTTATTTATTTTCCTCATCTTTTCCTTAATTAACCTTAATAATAGATTGATTATTCATTTTCCTATGTGTTTTACTTGATCTTGCTATGTTTATTTTGAAGGAATTTCTCAAATATTGAAGCAGTAAGGTGTAGTAGAAATTTTTTTCAAAGCATGTCATTTTTGTAAGGGTTGCGAAATTTTGCGGCGCTCTGAAATTCGCAACCAGGTCGATTCGTAGAGTGTTTTGCAATGTGAAATTTCACAAGAGCTTTTCGCAGAACAAGCCATTTTCGCAGGAGCAGGGTATTTTCGCAAGGGGCGGGCCAATTTCGCAGGGGGTTGCGAAATTTTCTCAACCCTCTGGCCTTCACTGCAAAACTCCTTTCTCTAATTTTTTTTTTTCCTTTCCCAAGCCTACGAAATTGTGTAGCACAGGTTCCCACACTTTTTTATTTGTGCCCTCTAATTTTGAACATAATTTGTAGCGTCAGCCCAGGCTTGAAAACCGAGCATCAATCCTCCTCCATTTCCTAAGCTCCCCTCCGTTTTTTATCCTTCCCATATCAACCCTTCGCATCTGGCCCATTACATCCATAAATAGGAGCCCTAGCCCTGCAGACCCTCCATCATAGCCGAAGCCCCCTCCTCTGTGTGCCTCCTTTGTGAAAACCCAGTTTCTACTGTGAAACCCTAACTCCTTCAGTCCGTGGCCATGGAAAATACTAGAGTGGGCATAGTGCATCTGAAATCTTAAGCCCGGGGCACACGACCACCCCAGCGCCTCATTTGCCTTATTGCCACCCCAGTTGTTTGCTCATTCCCCTCTTACCCTGCATAGATTCGAGACAAGGACTGGAACAATACCTCCCTCTCCTCATCCATTTGCCAGGTCTGTTCCCCTTCCCCCTCCTCGAGGGGCTTAGAGACCTCGGGCCGGCGAATCCTTCCATTCGCAACCACAGGAGCCCCCTTAGTGTCCACCTCCTCAAGCCCCAGTTGCTAATAGTTCTCAGGTCCACTCTCTGGGATCCTTGATCAGAAGGCCCCTTTTTCACTATGGCTGATTGTAAGTAGTCGACTATAGTGGCAGGACACCTGATGAGCACTTTGTGACGTTTGAATGGCCTCCACGAGCTTAGGATCCATGCGGCATTTTAGCTACTGGATCCTTTGACTCCGCGAGAATTCTTCTATCACATGGTGTGGTCAAGAATCTACCAAACTATGACTTCCATGAGGACATGATCTTTGTCGCGCACTTTCCATTGATGAAGGCGTGAGAATTCTTGAGCATCGACGCAGCACCACATTCAATCTTCCTATTGCTTTGGTCAACTTTGAGGACTACAAGCGGTGGCCATCCTCTGAGGAGATGGTCCCATCCTTTCCCGAGACACCTCTGTTGGTCCCATTCTGTCGAGCGGGCTCCCTGACGGGGATGCTTTTGTTGATCATGTCTTCTGATCAAACCTATTTCCTCTTTGGCATTTGGTTAGAGGAGGCCATATTGGAGGCACTATACGCATTTCGAGGGTTTAAGTTTAACCTATGGATCTGTGCTGACTTCTCTTTTCCACTTTGGGGAGAGATATAGAAAAAACCTCACTAGGCGACCGTTCACGCTACTATTTTCGCAGCTACTCTCTCAGGTGTTGGAACACCTTGGTTTCCTGGATGAGCCCCATTTAGAGCGTCGTTGGGGTTGCGAGGCTATTTTCATAGTGGAAAAGTGGCAATTAGTGTTGGGCTGTCACTCCTCTCCACTCGGGATCCAGTGGGGACCGGCCACCTGCGGCTCCTCTTTGAGAAGCCCCATATCATAGCATCATAGTTCCCCTGGCCCACTAGTCCAGCTACTTTGCATCATCCCCAGGCCTCCTGTTCCTACGGTCCCTATCAATTCAGTTGGGCGAGTACTTCTACAACACCTATGGAGACTATTCCCACATTCTCCGTGATTTTTACGGCCATTATGAGCTTCAGTCCGCACTTTGAAATTCGTCTGCTACTTTTACTCTGCCCACATCTTTGCCTTGCAGTGAAGCGAATGACACTCACCAAAGCCACCCTTGCTCGGACAATGTAGCCTGCATAGACTGTTCTGTCTGCGCTGAACAATGACTATGTACAGTTGAGTCATGGGCCTGCCTCAAATCCCTCCAAATCCGCCAGCAACAATCTCACTATCTTCAACTCAGCCTGAAGCAGTAGTAGCACCAGCAAACTCAGACCCTCCTGCAGCTCCATTAGACCTCCTTGTAGCAACAGCAGTAGTACCTTCCCCAGCTACCCATTCCCTTACAGTCTCACTAGCAGCTACTCATCCTGCCTAAGATGGGGATGACATTCCACCTTTTGCCAGTATGTGAGGAGGTAGCACTTCCTTCTTTAAATTTCCATTCCAGACCCCATTGAGGGCAATGCGATGTTTGGTTGAGGGGAGAATTAATGAAGGAAGTGGATTTTTATGTTATGGTTATGCTTTTGTTTTGAGCAAGTCCTTTTATGAAGTTGAATGACTTGCTGCCAGTTAGTTTTTTTTTTTTTAAGTATAAGTATGCCTTTAGTATCAGCACATGTTATAAAGTTTCAGCACAGGTTATAAAGCTTACAGTTTCTCATTTCAACCAATTTTTTTGTAATGCCCAACTTGTATTATGAGAAATTGAAAATTGTTCCAAAACTGTTGATGCTGGAATGGTGATATGCTTAGTTGAGTTGATAACTAATTGAAATTCTTATTGTTTTCAACCAGTTTCTTCCACTTTGAACTAACCACACTGTAATGCCCCAAAAATACCGTATAATTTTTTTTATAAAAAATTATATATATTCAGTATAATTGGTAACTTCGGGTATTTTTTTAAGGAATTGTTAGATGAATATTGATTAAATGATTATTGAATCCGAAATAAACCGAGTGAAAAGAGAAAATAGAGTATGAAATGGGGACCCTAGGGTCAATTGTAAGTAAGTTTATATGTCTAAGTGAAATTAGGAGAAATAAATGAGTAAGGGAAAATAATAGGGAGACTTAAATGAGAATAATAGAGAAATAGAGGACTAAATCTGAAATAAAGAAAAAATCAAGGAATGGACATGTGGCATGTAGGAAAGAGGAGAAGTTTCCTCCTTTTTAAAGAAATGTCTGATTAAGGGTGATCAGAAAGAAAAGGAAAACGAGAGAAAAGAAGAGATATTTTAGAGTGAAGCTCTCACTTCTCCTCACAGAATTTCCCAACTGATCGGACCATAGGTCTCGGCGAAGCAAGAGGAAAGTCCTTCCTTGTGACCTTAAGAGCTACAAGTAGAGGCCCAGGAATCGGGGGTTTAAATGACCTCAGAGGTAGGTCTTCTCACCTTTGATTATTTTTCTACCCCTAAAGGGTTGTGTGGTAGTTATCTTGCCTTAGGGAATGTTCGTGTATTTTAAACCATGAGAAGCTGCCACATGGTGGTAGTGCGCGCTAACCGGACCTTAGAGCTGATTTTTGGGTACAAAGTGAAGAGAATTTGATAGTGAGTCCTTCTAGTAAATTGTAGCCACATCAATGAACTTGATTTTAGGCTTTGAATTTTTCGATTTGGACCTCTTTAGACGAGTTATGGTCCTTTACCGAGTCATTTCGGCTAGATACGGTCGAATTAGGTTCGTCCGATTCACGGTCAACTAGCCGGACCTTAGAACAAGTTTTGGGTCAGAAATAAAGAGGAATTTGGCTGTAAGTCTTTACGGTAAATTGTAGCTATCAATGAACTTGATGTGGAAGCACCAATTTCTCAATTCGGACCCACCTTAAACCAAGTTATGGTCTTTACTGCAGATAGTCAAATGGGCGAGAGGAGTCGGCCATAAGAGATCATCTGGAGTAGGGTCGACGGACCTCATGCAACGAGTCAGCCAGGAGACCTCATGCTTGGTCGAGTAGAGTCAAGCGGACCTCATGCGCGAAGGTTAGTAAGAGGTCATGCGGTCGCGAGACCTCCTGCGGCGAAGGTCGACGGACCTCATGCGCGGGCGAGACCTCGTCTGTAAACTCATTCGTCAGGTTCGGGGGCTTTTTAAAGTAATAACCTTATTTTTAAAATATTATTTAAAAATAAGGTAGAAAAATAAATATTTAGGAATCTATGGTACTTAGTGCCAGTTAGGGACCACATAGATATTTCATAAAATTCTGAGTCGTGTCTTCAAGACACGATTTCAATGTAAAATTCTGAAGTCGTGTCTTCAAAACACGATTTCAGTGTAAAATTTTGAAGTCGTGTTTTGAAAACACGATTTTAGAGTAAAATTCTGAAGTCGTGTTTTCAAAACACAATTTCAGTATAAAATTCTGAAGTCGTATCTTCAAGACCACGATTTTGTTCTTAAATTCTAAAGTCGTGTCTTCAAAAAACACGATTTCATAAATAACCTTAAAAATGCACGACAACATCTTCTACGATTCAACGGTTCATAAATAAAAAATCAAAGTGTCCTTCCAACATCAATAGCAAACCATAAATGCAACTTAATAAACTACCCGATGATAATGTCCAAAATATATAATAATGTCCAAAATGATAATATTCAAAGTATGTGTTAGTAGAAAGTGTCTAAAAAAGATTCTAAGTACAAAGGTCATTAAGTCCAACTTATACATAAAACCACTAATGCGTGCCACATGAAGGAACCTTCTTCTTTCTTTGTGGTCGTCTATCATATACTTGCATCTATGATATATTAGAAGGACCCTCACGCGATACTCGATATCTTCACCCTTGTTATCTTCCTCGTCTACCGCCTCGTCCTCGTCTAATTTGTCCTTGAACTAATGGTTGTGGTGATGGCATAATTAAGGTGTTAGTAATGGAGTAGATGGCTCTAACTCCTCAATTTTCTCTACTTTCTACTAACACATACTTTGAATATTATCATTTTGGACATTATTATATATTTTGGACATTATCATCGGGTAGTTTATTAAGTTGCATTTATGGTTTACATATTTATGTTGGAAGGAACACACATTCCTGACATGGTGTTGAATCGGGGAAAGAAAGGTTGGTGTATTTTGGGTCATTTATGGTCGTGTTTAAGACACGGGCTTTAGAGAACACACAGCAATGCGTGTTTTGAGAGACACGACTTCAGGGCCACACTGCGAAATCGTATTTTGAAGACACGGAGCTTGAGGCCCACAGCGAAATCGTGTTTCAAGCTTGCGACTCAAGAACACACCACAGCTGAGAGTCGTGTTTTCAGAACACAGCTCAGGATTTTGCATTGAAATCGTGTCTTGAAGTTTGCGAACTCAAAATTTTATGAGAATATCTATGCGATAACCTCGTGGCACTAAGTACTATGGACCTAAATATTTATTTTTCTACTGCTTGATACTAAAATGTGTTTTTTATAGGTGTGTTATTGTTTAAAAACCCTCGACCAGTCGACCCATGAGTTTGACAGCGTGGCGACCTCCAGCTGGAAGGTCGCAACTAGCCGATCGAACTTCCGTTTGGGTGTTCTTGGACTCTATGGAAAGCCCACATTGAGTCAAGAATACATTAATATTCTGAGGAGGACGAATATGTCAGACCGGGTTTACGAGTCAGGTCGACTTAAGTCGATCGAGCTCAATTTGGGGTGTGACCGTGAGCTCCCAGCGGAAGGTCCTGCTCCTTACGTCCGAACTCCGTTTCAGTGTTCTTGGACCTATGGAAAGCCCATTGATTCAGAATACCATTCCTTATGCCTGAGGAAGATAGAATGTGTCAGACCGATGTGTCAGACCGAGTTTACCAAGGTCAAAGTCAGCTCGATCGTCCGGCTGGTGGGTGTGACTCACGTGACCTCGACTTCGGAAGGTCATAAATTCGCCGTCGAACTCGATTCGGGTTCTTGGACTCTATGGAAAGATCATTGAGTCAAGAATTCGCCGCCCATGCCTGAGGAGGATAGAATATGTCAGATCGATGTGTCGGGCCGAGGTTCACAGGAGTTAGTTCAGCTGTCGGTCAGCTCGATTTGGGTGTGACTACGTATGACCTCCAACTTCGGAAGGTCATAACTCCTTCGTCCGAACTCCGTTTCGGGTTTTCTTGGACTCTATGGAAATACCATTGAGTCATTAATCCATCCATATATATATTTTTGAAATTGGAACCCATATTAAACTCCGAAAATCAATCCTAACCAAAACTACTAGTACACACGAATAATATTGTTCTTTAATGGTTTTGGATTAGGGACTGAAGAGGAGGAAAAGCCAATTATGCTCAGTAAATTCCATTTTCAAAGGATAGTTATTGAGCATCAAGTTTTATAGTTAAACCTTGATCTGATTCGGTAGGTAACTATATGTTACTATCTTCAATGCGAGGAAAAGACCCTAAGAGCCCCTCATTTTCCCTAGGAACCCAAGCCTAGTGGCCTGCTACCTCAAGGGAATTCTTTTATTATTTTTACTTCATTTAATTTTTAGTTTTCAACCATTACAACCTTTATTTTATCAAATCCCAATATTCAAATATTTAATCACTAGTGTTAAACTCGGTATTAGCCATTCCCAGAAGAAAACCCATCCACGTAGACGATCCTAGAGAAATACACTATACTATAGTAACCTTTATTATAGTAGTAGGATTATTAAGGTATAAATTTTGTTGATTTAGGATACCCTATGGGCTACAAATCAAAAGGCACGTTCTGCTTCTGGTTTTCTATGCATGTAAGATCTTCCTGAAATAGAAACACACTAAGATCAAATGAAATCTATGGAGAACAGCTATATCAATTTAAGCTCATAAAATATTTCCAGTAGCTTTCTCAGCCACTGTAGTTAAAACTATTTTTGTAAATTTCTAAAAATTTTGATAAAAAAAAAAAGTCCAAATTAGAAATTCCCTCTTTAGTTGGAATATTGATACTTAAATTCTCCTTTCAATCTCGGCAACGATGCTATAAACTTGTTTGTAGACAATTATATGATGAGATCATTGTGTGTGTGCTAAACCACGGCACTACAGCTAAAGACTATTTAGTCCTGACACTTAGTGCCATAAACATTATTGACCCGGATATACCTTTTGTTTAGCACCAAATATTTGTTACTACTGCCTAGGACTATTCTATCCCTGGCAACGGCGCCATAAACTTGTTATTGTGACCAAAATATGTGATCAACCAAATCTTCAACACAGCTACCAATGACTATTCAGTCTCCGGCAATGGGGCAAAAAACTTGTTTGACTAAAGGTATAGAATATGTTGTTTGCCTTGATGAAAAGGCTTCATTTAAAAAAAAAATTGGTATAGATCATTGCAAGTACACAGTTCATACAAGTAGTAAAAGTGGATTTTAGTCGAAATCATTCCACGGGTTGATGAAATCTAAAGATCCAAATTACCCATACACTAAAGATCCTTACTATTTGAACTCCAAATTTTAAAAGTGATTTGTTTACACTAAAAGAAAGTAAGACTAATTAAAATTCTATAATTATACATACAGATTTTGAAATATTTTGACTGGAAAGTTCACTGAGTAAGTTAACACTGGGAAACAAATCAATGTACAATTATCAATTTCTGGATCATTTTATAACATAGTTCAACCATTAGTTTGAAATCTGAACTTGTCAAAGATGTAAGGTAGTATAGTTTGGATTCCTCCATACACCATACATTTCACTCATTAGATATCCATGTTCCTTCCAGATACATGAGTCTAATCAATTACTTGTAGATTATAATCTTCTTTCTAAGATGCGGGAATTTTTTCCTTTCCAATTCTTCACACTTCTTTAGGATCAAGAATTTACCCTCTACAGACAGGATAATGCAAACCTTCTTCAATCTAATTGGTATATCATACTTCAAATCCGATAAAATCTCTCTATCTCTTCATTAGATCTCTGCTAACACGACCAAGACTTTAATCCAACCGAGAGAAACCTCTGATCAATTAAGTTGATATATCATCCAACTATCCCCTGGCCACCCATGAGTAAATTAATGATCTATCAAAATAATCTTTCAAAGTTCATTAGTCACTATAATATCTAACACATCCTCAAGTACTGCTATATACCTGTGTTCCATCTCCGTGGTCACCCAAAGGGCCCCAGAAATCGTAATGTGATATATTCCTTTACGGTACACGCTACTAATATCTCGAACAATTAAATTCAAGAACAACACCAATTAAATAAATTCAAGATTTCTCGATCTATGACGTTGATCTGCAGCGCAGGTATGCGTAATCAACAAAATTTATAACATAAATTTCCTTCTATCACAAGCAAAGAATGCTACTCGCAATATAATGGCTCTAGGGAATAAACATGTATGGGTTTTCTTCAGACAAATGACTTACAACAAAGGCCAAATGGTGAATTTGTTTGATTCGTTTAAAACAATGGGTGAAATGTTTGGAAACTGAAAATGAAATGAAATAAACTGTAAAATATAACTCCTTGAAGTGTTAGGTCACTGGGCCTAATTCTCAGTGGCAACCGAGTGGCTCAGGTCTTTCCTCACGCAGAGATGAACTGCGTCATTTCCGAACCGGATTCATTTAGTTACAAAATTAACTCTTAATAACATCCTTTGAAAAATAGCATCTACCGCCATTAGTGCTCTAGGTCATTAAACACAAGTCACCTTGACGCCACCTACAATGGATCATAAATGATAACTAACAAACATCAATGAATCTAACATTAAGCATCCAATGAGCCAAAAATCTTACCAAATAATAAATCCATTCAAGGTGACTCAAAAGGATCAAACCTAAAGTTAAACAGGAGAACAAGAATTCAAGAAGGGATACTTGGGTGAAACATGAACCTCCACTTGCCTTCGCATCCTACACACTCCAACAGCCTCCTCTCTCCCATGAGATAGGCTCTAGCCACCATCCCCATGTTGTCATCCTCTGAGGGTGTTTGGCTGCCTAGAAAGTGAGAGAAAATGAGAGAAACTGGAGAAAGAGCAGGAAGTGCTGAAAGCTTCCCGCCCAAAAATTTTATTTATCAGCAAAAAGATAGTGATGCTTGGGACTTAAATACTGCCCAAAGCCAAGAAAAATACCAAAATAACCAAAAGTAGCAAACTGTTACAGGGACAAAATAGGAAGAAAGGAGGAACAAAAGTCAAAAAGTCAAAAAGTAGGAACATTCACCGCTTAAGTAGAAATTTGAATGTTAAAGAGAAGGCAATTTCGCAGTCGCGAAAATTTTGCCCCCGCTTCCATTTCTTTTGTTTGCCTTCAGTTTCTTTCTTTGTTTTTGACGGCAACCCATGAGCTGAACTCGACTTCCATGGTTATTTAACTTAATACTGCAGGTAAAATGTGCCCGTAAAAAACAAAGCAAAACTTGCCACAAAATTTGATTAAGAAGCTTGAATATCCTTAACATGCCAATTGGGTTAATTAGCTAATTAGTACACAAAAAGGGCTCAAACCTATATTAATATGGGTGTAAAATAGCACTAGGGGTAGTAATCACACCCTCAACCAACACATCATAGTCCCTTAGCAATGAAAAAGAAGAAAGCAATCAAAAGATTTAGCTACAGCAGAACATGTACAAATTGTTTCAAAATCATAGAAGTGATGAAACCCAACCTACACCTTAAGTTATCAAAGCCCTATCCAATGACCATCTCAGGAAGAGTGTGTGCTATGTAAAATCATGTGTAAAACAAAGGTCAACTCCTACAACCAACCTAAACCTTCCACAAAACCCATGTTAACTTGATTAGCTTTCAAAAATAATATGTCAAACTGTCCTCTCCCCCCAACCTAGCTTTTATCTAAACCTAGCAGACTAACCAACCTCAATAGATCAGGACCCACTTTTATTCCACAACTCCCTTTTTTGATGTAGGGGTGCAATGCTAAGGGTATCGAACTCACAAGTGTCCATGTAACGGGGGTCCACCGATGACTCCCAACCAATTAAGGTTTAGGGCATCAAGTCATAAGGATCTTTCGACCGCTAACTCTTCAGGTTTCACCCCGAACTCTTAATGAGTCCAAAACTCTAGCACCTACAATTTGTTAAGCTCTACCCATCCACCCATGTAACGAGCACAAAGTCGGTGACTCCCAACCAGTTGGTTTAGTGGCAATCAAGTTTTAAAGACTTTCACTATATACTTCTGACCGCGTTCCTGCTTCAAGGCAAAGCACACAAATTTTCTTTCTTTTCTTCTTTTTTCTTTTATTTTCTTTTCTTTTTTTTCTTTTTTTGAAAGACTCATTGGTCTTTTATTCAGGGGTCCCGACCTATTAAAGCGTGGTTAGCTGTACTAGGGCCTGACTCTTTGTAGTGGCCTTTGAAGGTGCGCTTTTTAGCCTATAAATGAAATCTAATGTGCACAATGTGTGGTTAGTTCAATGTGGAAGAAAAAAGGTCGAATACCATAAAAGTTTCAACATGTTATCAACTCAACTAAGCATAACACCATTCTACCATCAACAATCATTGGAACAAAATTTCAATTTCTCAAACTGCAAGCTGAGCATTACAAAAAAAAAAAATTTTAAAAATTTCTGAAAATCAGAAACTAAAAGCATGAACTAGAAACAAAAAAAAAATGCATTATATTGTAAAAAAATAAAAAAAAAACCTAACTAGCAAGCCATTAAATAAACAAAAAGGCTTGCTCAAAAACATAAAACAACACTTCCTTTCTTAACTCTCCCCCCAACCAAATTCAACATTGTCCTCAATGTGGCTATGGAATGGAAATTTAAGGGAGGAAGTGATACCTCCTTGATGAAATGTACCTATTGTTGGATAGGAGACTTCGCAAGCTTTCCACCGAGACCTTATTCACTCCATTTAGGCTTCAAATGAACAAGTTGGAAGAAGAAATAGAGGAAAAAGTGACCAGTTTTAAGAATTTTGAAAATTTCACTTCATTATAATTTCAAAAGTGTTCTTATGGCTATATTTGGATTCACACTCTCTCTAATCTTTCCAATGATACCAAAATTACTCAAACGGATGTTTGATGAAAAAGCTTGGTCAAAAACAAAACTGGGTCGCAAAATCAGGGGGTCATGGAAAAAAGCACAAAGCCAGTACCTCAAGAACTCCGTATACATTGCAAAAATTTTTAATAAATTTTTTGGAGGATACTATATATATATATATATATATATATATATATATATATATATATAAAAGAAATGTTTTTTTAAATTTAAAAATAAATAAAATAACATAAAAGACAAATTGTTACGCGGTGGTTGCTTAAAATTCGCAACCTCGCTAAATTTCGCAGACTGCGGAATTTTTTCGCACGCTGCTTAAAATTTTGACTCCACTTCCGGGAACTCCCCGTCGCAAAAATTGACACAACCGCAAAAATAAACACATGAAAATTTGCAAAAAATGAAAAAAATTCATTAAAAACAAAGATTAACTTCCAAAATTGTGAGATAATTCAAAGAGAAAAACTAAATAAATCAAAATAAAATAAAATAAAAATAACAATACAAAAATCAAAAACAAAAAGTCAGGAAGACCGAGTTTCCCCAACCGCCTCTCGCTCGAGGTCATGAACCGGTGGAGCCTGATGGAATTTCATCGAGGTTCAGTGCTCCAAATCCGAACCAAGACTCGCTTTGGTATGAGCTCATTCGCACAGCTACGCAACATGAGCAAATCACACTTCTTTCGACATGTAGTGGCAAAGTTCAACATAAAGCCACTAATCTCAAGTAATGCACAAGCAAAGGTATATGGGACGGCTCAACAAGAGTGTTCCATGTTTCATGTACCGTAGTTTAGGTAGGTCAGGCATCGATCGTGAGAGGGTGTCACTGGCAAAGGAACCAAGGGGAAGTGGTTTAAGAATAGGCTTTTGGGGCTCTTCCACTACTTCCTTCCCAATGCCTTCCTCTGTCAACAATGGGGAGATTGCTTCATTTTGTTGTTCACAATGCTCCTCCACTGTGGTGTCAATCAGGCACTCTTCCTCTTGATTCTCTTCCTCTGAATTAACATGTTGTTGATTGGTGAGCCTTGAAAGGGAGTACTGCAGGATGTCAATTTTCTGATCAAGGTCACTTTGAAGCCCATCCAATTTTTGGCTCAGAGAGCTCTCCATAGTATCAATTCTTTGATTTATTTGGACATTCACCACTTTCTGCTTCTCTATAAAAGCACCCACCAATTTGCTAAAGCTCAATATTGCTTGCTCAACTGAAGAAGTTAACTGTGGTGGTTGTGGTGGCTGAGGAGTTGAAGGATACTGTGGATGTGCAGGAAATTCATAATGTGGAGGTCTTGACTTCCATGAGAAATTGGGGTGGTTCCTCCAACTAGGGTTGTAAGTAATGCCATATGGTGCATTAGTTGGAGGCACAATGTAGGAGGGTGCACTCACCCATGGAGGGTGTCGTAATCCCTCATGGACTTATATGCATTAGGGTTCCTCTCCACACCCTGCTGGCTCTGCTGTTCTTCATGTGAAGGCTCCATTTGATCTAAATTCAGGTTTGATTCAGAATATGCTCCCTGTAGAATACTGATTCTCACCAATCTACCTTCTGAGTTTCTAACCCACTGTAACATGCACCCTTGTTGGAAAAACAGGGCAACGCCAAACAACAAGGAAACAATCCTACCTATAGGATGCTTTTTTTTTTTTAACAAAGGTAAATGAAAAAAAAAAAAAAAAAAACTAATCAGAATACTAAAAGACTTGGGTACGAAAATTCACTGTGAACCCAGATGAGGATCACAAGTGTTACTTATGTTATCATTTGCACTTGGGCACTATCCTCGGCAACGGCACCATTTGATTCATAAAGGTAGGGTATACCTAATCAACAAATTTATAACCTAATTTTCCCATCACAGAGCAATGCTACTCAAGATAGTGGCTCTCTACCGAACAACACAGGATGGTTTTCTCGCACAAATGACTTATAACCTAAGGCCTAATGGTAAATTTGTTTGATTCGTGGTTTGTAAAACAATAGTGAAATGTTTGAAGACTAAAATCAAATGAAATAAATAAAATAGAACTCCTCGTTGTTAGTCACTGGGTCGAATTCCTAGGGCAACTGAGGGTTTGTGGGTGTTCCTTTCTCGCTTAGGGAGGATGACCTATAGTCATTTCCCGAACCCATCTTCATTTAGCTATAAAATTGACCTTAATAAATATCCTTTGAAAATAGCATCTAATCGCCATTAGTGCTCTCGATCATTAAACACAAGTCACCACTCACCTTAGAATGGATCATAAATTATAACTAATAAACATCAATGAATCTAACATTAGCATCCACTGATCATCCAAAAGCTTACCAAATAACAACCATTCAAGGTGACTCAAAAGGGATCAAACCTAAAGTTAAACAGGAGAACAAGAACGGGCAAGGATACTGGGTGAAAAACAGAACCTCCGGGGCTCTTTCCGGGATCCTACACTAACAAATTCTTCTCCTTCAAGGAGGAAGGGTTTCAGCCGCTCATCCTCCGAGTTGTCATCCCTGTGTTTGGTCGCTTAGAAAGTGTGGAGAAAATGAGAGAAACTGGAGAAAGAAAGGGAAGTGCTAAAAGCTTCTCGCTCAAAAATTTTATTCATCAGCAAAAAGGTCTTCTTTTACAATGATGCTTGGGACTTAAATGCTGCCCAAAGCCAAGCAAAATACCGAAATAACCAAAAGCAACAAACCACATACAGTGGACAAAATGGGGAAGAAATATGAACAAAAAGTCAAAAAGTCAAACAGTGCTAGAAATTTGAACAAGCAGCGTGGCGCGCATTTCACAGCCGTGAAATTCGCAGGGTTGCGAAAAATCGTAGGTTGGCGACATTTTCTCGGCCGCCAAAATTTTCGCAGCCGCGAAAATTTTGCAGTAAATCCCGCCCATTTCTTTCCGCTTGCTTTTTGGCTTCTCTTTTCTTCTGTTTATTTGCAAATCAGGAGTTGAACTTGGATTCTCCATGGTTAAGTTTAACTTCATCTACTTATAAAAGCCCAGAAGAACAACAAAACTTGCCACAAAATTTTATTAGTAGCTTTGCTAGGTCCTTAACATGCCAATTAGTTTAATTAGGTTGATTAGTACACAAAAAGTGCTCAAAACCTGTATTAATAAGGGTGTAAAATAGCACTTTTGCAAATACAGATGCTCTTTCAAGTCATGTTAGTAAAACAATAATTCAATAATCGATCCATTCCTAGAGAGAGCTTAGTCTTCAAACGAGTTACAAATAACAGTGACTAACTGATCAAGAAAATTCACTGAGATTGCAAGCGAACTGAAATAAATGAACTCTAGAAAATCTCCAAATTCCATTCAAACCAGACAGTAATGAAAACTAAAATTTTATAAACCCAACCGAACTTCGCACCCGCATCACCGTCAATCTCCAAGAAAACTAACTAAAAAGCTAAACTAAACTAAATTGATGGAATAGAAATCAAAGAAAAATTTATAATAATATACAAAGGAGTCTCCACCACCCCGGTTCCGTGTTCACAGGTTTCGGGCATGTCTCATGTGATCTCTATATATAGATTTTCAAATGATGGGCAAGACTTTGAAAGTTAAAATTCTCGATCCCAAAACTGGCCCAAGTGTCCTCTTTGTCTCAACATAAAAATTATGTTGGGACATTGTTTTATTTGTCCTCCAGCTTTTTGTCGTGGCTTGCAGTGTTAGGTCGCGACATTCTTCTGTGCCTTTTTTTGGAATTATGTCGCGATAGAGTTCTGCTAAATTTGTCTTATAATTGTCGCAATATGAGTGTCTTGTGTTGCAACATTTCTTTGGTGCCTTGCAGCTTGAATACTCGAATGGTATGTCGCGACATAAAAGCTTTGTTGCGACAAAGTTTCCTTCTTTCTTTTTTTTTAATTTGTTGTGACATAAAATTTCTATGTCACATCGTATTCTCACTTTCAACTTATTTTTATGTTGGGACATAAGTTTGGAATGTCATGACATAAGCTACTTGTGTTGAGACAGTCTTTAGTTTCCTTCATGGCACTTCTCTTCAATTAATGTCGCAACATAATTCTTCTTTGTTGTGACATTCTTTCTGTAGTTCTCATCAACCTTTGTCGTAGCAATAAAATTCTATGTCACGACATTGTTTCCTTAGCATTTTGTTCTGGTTGTCGCGACATACAAATTCTCTATCGTTACATAGCCTTCTTGCCTTGTTATGCTGCCTTTTGAACTTTATGTCGTGACAGACTTTGAAAATGTCGCAACATATTTTTCGTTTTTGATCTTGTCAATTTCCTCGAAATGTTTGTTTAACATAAAAACCTTTTGTCGTTACTCACTTGTCTTGACTTGTTTCATTGCTCTTCCATTTTTTGTCATGACATAGTTTTGTTTTATCATGACATTCTTTCTTCCCTCTTCAGCTCTTTATGTCGCGAGATAGGTTTGATTGTCATGACACTTCTCTACTTCCATTTTCTTAGATCAATGTCGCGATAGAACAAAGGAACATCGTGACATTCTTTTTCAGGGACTTCTTAGACAATGTCGCAACATAAAGATCCATAGTTGTGACAAAGTTTTGTCTTCTGAATTCCATTATGTCACAACATTCATTTCTTTGTTGCAACATTTATCATTCAATCCCAATCATATTATGTCGTGATTGGGTGCCAGAAATGTCGTAACAATCTTCAATTTCTAACTTGAGTCCAGCCTATCTTTGTCGCGACATTTATCATTTGATGAATATTCCATTATTCAGCATTAAAATGGATCATAAACTTCTAATATTATGGATGAAAAATGGACTAAAAATAGATGATTTTAGGACTCATCATCTATCTCCGCTCCTTATTTCCTCCTCCATCACCTTGCACACTTAGGTTTTTGGTTGTTGAGTGCCCCCTTTATTCCTTTTCTGATGTTGCCAAAAGGGGAGACTTTTTGTATCTAGGAGTTAGGAGTATGGTTTGTAAGATTGAGATGTTTCACACTTGCTTACTTTACTATTGTACTATCAAATCATGTACTCCTTGATTATGATATATATATATATATATATATATATATATATATATATATATATATATATATATATATATATATATATATATATATATGATTATGATCTCATTGTAGTGCATTATTGACTTATTTTACTATCATGATGATCAATGCTTACATGTTCTTGAATTATGATCTCTTGAATTGTTGATGGATTAGTTCTCAAAGTATTGCTCATCCTAGATAATTCCGGGGTTTGTCATCATAAAAAATGGGGAGATTGTTGCCCAAGAATACCTCTAACTAAGGTTTTGATCATAACAAACCAAGGTAATCAGTTAATAATGGTTTACTTGAGATGAGTGACACGTGGCAAGTGATTATGAGCCTCAGGTCAATGATCATTCATCCAAGTTCAAGCATCAATCAAGACTCAGAAGCTTAAGTGAATCTTTATAAGGTGAATGAATTGCGAGCTAGGTATTATCTTTTACATTCATCATTCATATAACTTGGTTTTTAGTTCTAAATTGCATATGTTTATAAAAACTTGAGTTTGTGCATCAAAACTTAGGTTTTTATAGTCTAAAAATGTGCCTAAATAAAGTACCAAGGTTTAGAAACACTTTGAATAAAAACGTAAGTGTTTTTTATTTCATTTCCATGCCACCGATCAAGGCAAAGCCTCTCAAACGATCGACTAGTCAAGGCTTGTTTCAAGGAACATCAACTCCGGGTTTGTGAACTATCTGAGTTATGCATCTCAACCTTTTAAGGTTAGTAGTTGTGGTTGAGAAACTCGTCGATGAAACGGTCAACTGGTTGTGAATCGACCGAGTTGTGCATCTCGGTCATTTAATGTCAATAGTTATGGTTGAGGAACTAGTCAAGATAGATAGACCAAACGGCCGATCAATTAGGTAACCAAACGAGTTAAGAATAAAAAAACAGTCACTTCCATAGCATTAAATGAACCAAAGGCTACAGATGGACAAATCCACGACCTAAGGTTGAACCGGTCGACCTGCTAAGACAAAAATCATCCGAGTTTTCCCATTGAATACTAATACACAATATGTTTGGGGATCATTTATGGATACGTAGATTCCACTGTATTAGCTCTCAAGGTCATTACTCACACATTAACTCTCATCTTTTTTTCTTATCAGATTTATCTACATTTTCATACCAAAGACTGCACTTTGCTTTCACCTTAGTTTAGATTGTATTTAAGGATCATTGAATAGAGATAGTACTATTGTTTTAATAGTAAAATCTTCAAATAATAGCTTGAAGGAATTAAGTATGTCCATTAAAGAAAAACTATGTATAAGAACAAGCTTCGATTTAGAGCTTCAAAATAGTAGAACCGTCATTGGATAGAAGTTTGAGGATAAATGGACGTAGACAAGGGTGTGTCAAACTAATTTAAAAGATTTTGCATCTCTTATCTCTTTTTCTATCTTTATTTAACCTCTTGAATTATATTGAAGTTTCAAATTTTTTTGTAAAAAGTTTTTAGGACAACCAATTCACCCCCCTCTTGGTTAGTTTGCTAAGTCATATTCCCTTTCACTTATGTTCTTCTTAATTTTTCAACTAATGTAAATAATCTTCCTCTCGAACATAGTACCATTGAACCTCCTCTCAAACAATCATCCATCCATCTACTATCTACACCTGAGGATTTTCCATGGCTTCTATTGCATATGAGCAAACACCTTAGAAGAAGCACAACCTGCCTCATGAGCTTGATCTTATTTAGGACAACACTCCTTTCATCGTGGAGCAACAACATGTGCATGAAGATTCGAGAACAATGCATCAATGATAAAGGATAAACTATGGATCTACTGTACTAACTATTCATCATTATTAGTTCAAACGATGGAGGATTTCGTAACGATACGGCTGCTTCTCAACCTTACTTTAATACCAATTATTGGGCCAACAAAATTTTTAATTAATGAAAATATTAACGTGGGAAAGACTTAGTCATGTGGGTGAAATCCTCAAATGTCAAACATGATATTCATATTAAATCCAAATCATACAAGCTTGAGCTTTTAGGAAAATTGGTTGTTTAACATTGTTATTAGGGCAAGGTTAAAACTTAGTCGAAATCATCGACCGTGTGGCGACCCAAATTTAGCTGGCACAGACTGGGTGGGCTAGCCATCAAATATGTGGTGTGCCGTGGAACATCATGCACGTGTCGCCACTCCACGATGAAGAGGAGTTTCCTATATAAGAACAAGCTCTAGAGGCAAGTTGTACTTCATATAAGATGTGTGTTAGAATGAATAGAAGCCAGGGAAAATCATGAGGTTTAGGGAGTGGATGAATGGATGATCGTTTGAGAATAGGCTCGATGGTACTTTGTTCAAGGGGGGAATTGTTAGACCTTCAGGTTAAATATATCAAGAAGAACAAAATATTACAAAGCAAACAAGATGAAGATAAAAGGAATTTCAATTCAAGGTGGAGTCAATTGCTCTCATCATTGTGATGGATAATTGACTTGATGGAATTTGATCCAAGGTGGAGCTTGTTGAAAATGTGTCTTAAATTCCTAATTAGCATTTTTTTTTTTTTTATGAAATGAAAATAATTTTATTGATTCAAACTTACAATAGATCCAAGATACAAATTGCTAAAAACCATAAAGGATGAACCAATATCCAGGTTAATACATCATATAATTGACATAAAGCATACAAATTTGATAATATAGTGACTAGAATTCTATGTCGTTAGTTCTTCTACATTCTGACAACCTCGATATGTTAATAAAGAGTGGTTCCCATCAACAAAATTTATAACCTAAACTCCTAATCGTCAGAGCAAAGCTACTGCAAAGATAGCCAGCCTAGGTCGAACTCAGGAATGGGTTTTCTTTGTACAAATAAGAGAGAAGGCTTCGGATCCGGAACAAGTTAAAAAAATGTAGGAGGAAGTTTAGGTTATAAATTTTGTTGATCCGGAATAGCCAATACTTGGTAAGCTTTAGGGTTTATTGTATACTTATTGTTAGATACAATGACATTAATTAGGGTGTTTCGCTACCCAGAAAGCATCGAGAAAATAAGAGAGAAGGGAGAGAAAGAAGAAAAATGAGAAAACTAAAAAAAACGGGCCGAAAGCTTCAGCCAAAACTTTATTGATTAACTCATATCCTGTACAAAGCATCACTGAGGCTTAAATAGGTGCTCAAAGGTATAGGTGCTCATAAAGAAACCAAATAAAACCATTACAAGGGACAAACTCGAAGAAACAAAATTGAACAAAAAGGCACAACCAACGGCAGCGGAATTCAATGTGGCACGTGACGAATAGCGTATAAAGTCGTGAATAGTGTCAGAGGGCTTTCACCTCGCAATTCTCCATTTTCCTTGCATTTTCGATCTTCTTTACCGGGTCTCCCGATTTGGTACGCCGAGTTTATCAATTCTCGTGCTTGATCGACTCAACAATTTTTGGCACTATTAGCCTGTGAAAAATCGCGCAAAATTTGCCACAAATGCGATCGAGAAATAACAGACCTTAATGTGTAAATCGGGGTTAATTACGCCGATTAGTACATAAAATGCCTAAAACCCGTAATAAATGTGGTTCAAAATAACACTTTTTGAGTACTAATCACACCCCCAACCTACACATTGCTAGTCCCTTAGCAATGAAAGAAAGAAAGAAAGAGAGAGCATACAAAATGATGTTCACAAAAATGCTATTTCAAAAAGGTTGTGAATGAGTAATGCCTAACCTTAAGTAAGAATCATCAAACCCTTGCCCAATAACTATCTTGAGAGAATGAATGCTATACAAAATTGAGTATCAAAAGAGCCTCCATCTCGATGAATCAACCAGAAACTTCCACCAAAATCTAAGTGTTTGTTTGATCAGCTCTCAACAATAAACTAACAAACTGCACTCTCCCCCCAACCTAGCTACTTCCATAACCTAGCATGCTAACCAACTTAAATAGATCAGGACCCACTCTTATTCCACAACTCTTTTGTGCGTTGTAGGTGCACGCGGAATCGACCTCTCCAAAGTCCATGTGTAACGGATCCACCGATGACTCCCAACCAATTAAGGCTTAGGCACCAAGTCATAAGGATCTTTCGACCAATAACTTTCAAGTTTCAATTTAGACTTCTAAATGATTTCAAACTCCAAGACCTACAACTTGCTAAACTCCACCTATCCACCCGTAGCGAGTACTAAGTCGGTGGCTCTAACCAATCGCTTAGGCACTGGCTTTAGTTTTCGTTTACTATAAATTTCTGACCGTGCCCGGTTTCAAGGCAAAGGTGAATTTTTCTTTTCTTTCTTTTTTTTTGAAGACACATTGGCCTTCTATTCATTGGGGCCCTTAACCTATTAAAGCGGTCACGAAACTAGGTAGGTTATTGCAAGGCTTAGAGGTTATGCTTTTCTCGTGCTTTGAAGAAACTCCGATGTGCACAAGGTGTGGTTAGCTAAAGGTGGAAGCAAAGGGTCGAAGGCAACAAGAGTTCAACTGATCATCCACTAACTAGGCATGGAACCAATCTAACATCAAGAATTGACAAAGTTTCAATTTTTCAAACCACAAAGTCAGCAAAAACACAAAAATGGGTGCGCTTTTGAACAAAATAAGTTGTATAGTATAACAAATTAATAAAAAGAAAAACCAAAGAAGCCACTAACATCACAAATGGGCTTGCTCAAAATAATAACAAAACATAGATGCCACTTCCTTCACTAACTCTCCCCCAACCAAATGTCACATTGTCCGTAAATTGTAAAATACTGGTTGTGGAAGGAAGTGTTAATTCTTTGATGATGTGATCGCTTTTGGATAGAGACTTCGTGAGCTTCCATCGACACCTTATCTACTCGGTTCTCGGGGCTTCAAATAAACAAGCCAGTATAAGAAAAGAGAGGAAAAGTATCATTGGAGTATTTTGAAAATTATACCTTCCTAATATTTTCAAAAGTGTTCTTTGTTATTTAGATTCATCAAGCTTTCCAACGGTACCAAAAAAGCTTCAAACGGAGTTCGATGAGAAAGTTAGCGCTTCAAACAAAATCAGAAGCAAATTAAGGGGAGAAGTGAAAATTTTCACAGAGTAGCACCATATTTAGAAGAAAATTTGTTATATTGAAATTATTACTATATAAAAATTTTCTATTTTTTTTATAAATAAATAAAATAAAATAATAAAATAAGTAATAAATTTTTTTTTTGAGACACTTTTTTTTTTATATAAAAATAAAAATAAAAATAAAATTTTTTTTTAATAAAATAACAAAGTAATAATAATAAATTTAAAAAAAATAAAAAAAAAAAAACAAAAGTTTATTTTTTTATTATACCTTACTGTTCATTTTTGTCTTAGTCAAAATCATCCAGGAGATTATTTTCTTTCACAGATGAATAATTCGCTATGTAGCGAAATTTCTACAGCTAAAATTTTGTTATTCTAGCTTAAAATTTCGCTATAATCGCTGAATCCCCCACAAGCCCCGACTTCATTCTCAGTTTCCGCTAATTTTCACAATAAATCAAGAAAATTAATACAAGAAAATTAAAGAAAAATTGCAAGAAAAGTGAAAAACAAATAGAACAAATATTGACTTCAAAATTAGAGAAAATCTAAGAAGAAAATTAGTAGAAATCCAAATAAAATAAAATAAAAATGAAATAAAACAAGAA